>RJWM01010004.1:0-65450 GCA_004363535.1 Dasyprocta punctata | reverse complement strand
GCAAGGCCGGCCTGAGCTGCATAGTGCGACCCTGCCTCAAAAAACCAGGGCCGGGAGTTTGGCTCAGCAGCTTAAGTGCCTGTCTGGCAGGTGCGAGGCTGTGAGTTCAATCCCCGGTGCCACAAAAAAAAAAAAAAAAAAAAAAGAATAAATCTTGAAAATTTCGCTAGGATCCTGGGACCCGCCTTCCCCACTAGGTGTGAATGACGTAGCTTCGGGAGCTGCTGGGCACTACCTGGCCATGGTGGAGCGTTCCGATGACAAAGTGGCCTACAGCGTAGAACCGCAGCTGAGCAATGAGGAGAAAGCAGCGCGGGGCTTGGTCCTGAGCCCGCTGCCGGGGCGCGCGTGGTCGCACGTAAACTGCCTTTGCTGTTACTGAACTGGGGGCGGCTCTTCCGTTACTTTCGCTCTTAAAAACTTCTTAATTCACCAGCACTTACACCTGCTGTGTTTCTTCTTTCCCTCAATCCACTGAGACCTGGAGGGCTGGAGCCGCCACTACCCTGCCACTCTTGTGTTCATGATGCCACCTTACTGCTAAGGGCTGCTTAAACCGGTGCTGAATGAGTGAAAGGAATGAGCGGCAGATTTTGAGGGGCTGTGAGTGACCCAAACCACACTCGCAGTTTGCTTAGATGTCATGGCATTTCCAGGGCTTGAAATCTTCAACGCAAATCGTCTGAAAAGTCTGGGGTAGCCAAACCAGGCGAGGCTGAAACGAATTTTCTGATTCCTAAAGTACTTCAATTGTACTAGGCTAGCTGAGTCTCCAGGGAATAGGTTTTAACTGCTTAAAACAGTAATACCACAAAATACAAACACTCAAATAAAAATGCACTTAAAATGTCATGGGGAATTGTGTATAATATAAATTTGCAGCAAGCTATGTTTTACCTGATGGTCTTCTTTGTGTTTTATCTTTACCCTGTAATAACCAAAAGCCAAACAAAATCAGGCTAACTCAGGAGGTTGAGGCAGGAGGATCACTGCAAGTTCGAGACCAGCCTGGGCTACAAAGTGAGGTCTGTCTCAAAGAACCACTAAAAAACAAACAAACAAACAAAAAACCAAGAAAAAAAATTCAGGATAAACTAAAAACATTTATTAAAGCAACCATCAATTTTATATTTTGAGTTCTGAAACTTCAGAGATTTACTGGTGGGAGCTATAAAAAGTAATTGGGGAGACTTACAGATAAAATACACATTCAAAGCATGACAACAAAACGAGGAGCTGAGAGGAACCCTCAGGGGTCCCTCAGCCTGAGTCCCGCATTCACCGCGCAGGAACAGAAGACCTAGTGGAAAAGCCAGCTACCTTTCATCCAACCTGAAAGTACAGCAAGGATTCACTAGGTCCTTGCTATATGTCAGATTTGGTGTCAGATATTGAAAAAGAAAAGAGATCTGCTTTCTCTAGGCAGAAGCGGTGGCATATCATTATCATCTCAGTACTCTGGGAGGCTGAGACAGGAGGATGGCAAGTTCAAACGCAGCCCATGCAATTTAGCTAGACTTTGCTAAATAATAATAGTAATAATAATAATAATTCTTTTTTAAATTAAAAGGGACTAGAGATGTAGCCAAAAAACAAAACAAAACAACAACAACAGGTTACAGTCTAGTTGGAAATCCAAAGCTGCGTGTTAAATGACATTTAGCGCCGGAGGTCCTATAGGAGAAACGAAACATCGGTCGCCTCAGGCTCCGCGAGGGCGCTGCGGGGAGAGGAGGTGCACGGGGGTGCTTTTCAGCTCACTAGGTCTGGATGGAGCCCTGAAGATCCGCCAGGTACAGGGGTGCGGGGGGCGGGGCGGGGTGAGAGTGCAGGTGGGACGGCGGCGTGGCGGCGTGGCGGCGTGGCGGCGTGGCGGCGGTGGAGGAGACAGGAGTTTCCCCGAGCGCAGGGGGCATGAGAAGAGGGGCAGAGCCAGCAGCGGGCAGAGAGGGCCAGGAACTCTGCGGGAGGGGATCAGCCCTGCAGGCTAGAGGGGAGACACAACCCGGCCAGGCGGCCGTGCCTGGCCCCTTCTGAGGGCCAAGGCGCTGTGAACTTTCAGACTGCAGTGACAGCAACAGGAGCCTGCGGTGAGCTCACTTCACAGAGCAGTGAAGACTGACAGCCAGGCGGGAAGCACAGACAGACAGAAGATAAGCCTCCGGAGTGGTGGCACCTGTTCATCCCACCACTCAGGGGGCCGAGGCAGGAAGGAGGCAGGAGATCAGGGCGTGGCCTGCCAGTCACCATAGCCACAGCTCGTGTGCACAAAAACAGTTCCAGCCCCTGCCTCTGGGATCCATCGGGAAGTGCTGTCTTCAGGTCTTCCTTTGTTTGTTTTGTACCAGGAATCAAACTCAGGACCTTGAGAGGCAGTGGCTTATGCCACTGAGCTATATCACCGGCCCATGTTTTTCTTTTTCTGAGGCAGAGGCTGACTATGTAGTTCAGGCTGATCTTGAACTCACTATGTAACCCAGGCTGGCCTGGAACTCACGGCAATCCTCCTGCCTCAGCCTCCCAACTGCTGGGATTACAGGCTTGTGCCACCGTGCCTGGCTCTTCAACTCTTCTGTTGTGAAATCAAGCAGGTTTTTGATAGGGCGGCCTAGATAGGCTGTCGGCCTGAGGAGTGAAGATATGGGAGAGGGGCTGCCAGGAGTGGTGGTGCATGCTTGTAATCCCACCACGTGGAGGGATCGATCGCCTTGAGTTGAAGGCCAGCCTGAACTACACAGTGAGACCCTGTTTCAAAACAAACACCTGCTGTCTCAAGGAAACAAGAATGGAAGAGGAGACATTGGGAAGCAGGAGTGGGCTTTGGGGTGCAGGGTATGGGGTCTGGAAGCAGGCAGGAGTGGAGTTGGTGCTCGGTGGGGGGACGGAGGACTAAGAGGACCTTAGCGGAGGCAGGACAGTTCGCCTGCTCAACCCTAGGAGCCCTGGCTGCCTTGAACGCCGGGTGATAGAATTAGAGAAGAGCTGTGGCCGCCTCGTGTGAGCTCCCTACCCACACAGGCAGGAAGATGCGACCACGGCTCCCAGCCAGCCCGGGGGCCTAGCCACCCTGCGGCTCAAGGCCCAGCTGGGACTCTTCCCAGGAGCACCCCGGTGAAGTGTGCACGCCTGTAATCCCAGCACTCTGGAGGCTGGGGCAGGAGGATCTCGAGTTGCCCAGGAGCCCAGCCTGGGCAACTCAGTGATGTAGAAAGACCCTGCCTCAAAATAAAAATAAAAAAGGGCTGGGAATGTAGTGCAAAGGCCTTAGGTTCAATTCCCAGTACCCCAAAGGGAACAAATCAGAGGTGGCCCAGGAGGCCTGCCTGTTCAGGTGGGAAGAAAGAAGAATGCAAACACCTGCACATTCACAAGGAGCAACTCAGCGTCTGAAAACACAGAGAAAATGACTGCAATAAAACAAAACCTGTTTCTGGCCACTGCCACAGCACTGCTGTGTGGCGAAACTCAGTAGCTTAAAGAAAGCGCCTAGCGCTCCGCAGGGTGCCGTGGGACCCCAGCCCCGGCCCCGCTCGGCTCCTGGCCACCGAGTGTTCAGGTCCTACCGAACCCCGTGCACCCAGGACACGTGGCTGTTTCCCGTTTCTCAGTCGGGGACCCAGACTGGACAGACCCAGAGTCACCTGGTTCACATTCCAGCAGCACAGGTATCGCTCGGGTCACTTCAGATGAGGCCGTAAGGGAAGAGAACCCAAGGGCGCCTCCTGTTCTCCACCCTCCCTCGGCGGCCACTGAGACGGAGCCGAGCCAACCGCTGCGTTCTCCAGCAGACGAGACTGCCACCCACTTCAGTGTCTGTTTGTACCGGGAGCTATGAACCCGGGCCCCACACCCCCTCCTCGAATTTGATAAACTTGGCTGGCATAACTCAAGGAAATCCTTAACTTGCACTTCCCAGTCTATACAGAATATTATGGGAGCCAGGCGTGGTGGCGCTTGCCCCTAATCCCAGCTCTCAGGAGGCTGAGGCAGGAAGATCACAGTGAGTTGAGGGCAGTCTGGGCTACGTATTAAGATCCTGTTTCAAAAAAAAAATCATCCCAAAATATATAGATGAGCAGCTAGAGAGGCAAGTGCACACAGAGCAACCGGTCCTTTCCAACCACCTCCTGATTAACTGTTGAAGTCCCCTCAGGCCCAGTTTTTCATTTTGGTTTTTTTTGTTGTTGTTGTTGCTGTTGTTTACTGGAAACTTCCATACATCAGCATGACTGATTAGATCCCTGGCTGCTGGTGACAGCACAGCCTTCTCACCCACTCCCCTCCTGAAGCTGTCGGGGGACCACCAGCCACCTCGTTAGCATACAAAGGACAGACTTATCATTTGGAGATTGGGAGGGTCTGCCAGGAAACAGATGGAGAGCGAAAATGCGGGTCACAGTCTCGTGGTGGGATGGTCGAAGCAAAGCAAATCAAACCCACACACCCAGAACCAGGGGCAGAAAAACAACTCCGCCCATCTGCTCTGAGACCAAAACAAAGGTGTGAGCACAGAAGTGTTTCAGGGAGTGAGGAAGCTACACGGACCACAAGCAAAGTCCCTTCCAGTGGAGTAATCTTTTACCAGCTTTCTTTTGTTTCCATTCTTTTTTTTTCTTTTCTTTTTTTTTTTTTTTTTTGTACACTGAGGGCTTTTACACTGAGCTACATCCCCAGCTCTTTTTAAACTTATTTTAAGATGATTTCTCTAACTCACCTAGTTGCCCAGGCTGAGCTCAAAGGTGGGATCCTCCTGCCTCTGCCTCCCAGAGCGCTGGATTGAGGCATGCACCACCACAACAAACTACAAATTCTTTGAAATAAGTAGCTTAGAATGTTCAAAAGGATAAGTCAAGGAATCATAGCTATTAAAAATGAGATAAACAGAGACAAACAAAACAAGAATAGGTGAATAAAAAAAATTATAAGCCTTGAAAGTGAACAAGATGCACATTAAAATTTGAGAAGTCAGTAGAAGAGGTAAACTCTAGATTGTCAAAGTAAACAGAAGATAGAAGAGGGGCGTCACAGAGAATCTAATGCAGACAGCGAGAACTACAAACTATGCAAAAGCACCGGGCGATACCCCGATAGAGGGGCTCCCACAGGCACCCAAAAGAAGACATTCCAAAGCTGAGCATGGAGGTGCATGCCTGTTCCCAGTGTGGAGGCTGAGGCAGGAGGGTTGCTCCCAGTTGGAGGCTGGCCTGGGCTATATAGTGCGACCCTGTCTCAAAAAGGCCAAGCCAACCAACCTAACAAAAAACGACACCAAAGAAGTAAAGCAGGGAACAGAAGAAAATGAAAACACAGAGATGAGCAATGCTGACGCTGCTGCTTTGAAATGCGAAAATTCTACCCAAGAAGGTCAAGTCATATCAGAAACAGGAAGAGACATAAATCTAAACAGAGGTGAGATTTGTTTTTAAAGTCATGGCAACTACTATGAACTTCAGGCCAGCGAATTTGAAAAATGAGATGAAAAGAAAGGTGTTGAAATATCTGGTAAACCGTCAGATAACGTGTGTCTCACGCTCAGAAAAAGTAGGGGCGGAAAGCCGAGATAATCACTAGTGGGTGTGGCTGTCATGGTGTCATGGCCTGGGGCCAGCGCTGATGGCAGGACCCTGTGGAGCAGCGTCATTATTGTTATGTGACGCTGGGGTTCGAACCCAGGGCCTCACACGTGCTGGGCAGATGCTGCACTACTCAGCTAGGAGCCTTCCCCACCCCCCAAGCCGGGGTCTGACTATACAGTGTAGACTAGACTTGAGATTATTATGTAGCCCAGGTGATCCTCCTGCCTCAGCCTCCCCAAGTGCTGGGATCACAAGTGTGCACCACCACACTGTATCATTATTTTGAAGGAGACAGCTAAGGAAGAGCCAGCAATGAAAAACGAAGAATAAGTAGTCACAGAGTTCATGAAAAATCAGAGATGATTCTCTCAGAGGGATCTAGAAGCCCTCTCAGAGTGGGGAGCAAGATTCAAGAAACTCAGTAGACAACAGAAGAGATGATAGCCAGGCGTGGTGGTGCATGCCTGTAATTCCAGCACTCAGGAGGCTGAGGCAGGAGGATTGCCTTGAATTTGAGACCAGCCTGGGCTACAAAGTGAGTTCAAGTTCAGCCTGAACTGCATAGCGAGGCCCTGTCTCAAAAAACCAACAACCCAGAAGAGCTGATAACTGAGTCCGGGCAGGAGCACAAGGAGCCCAGGGGATCCGGCCCTGTGACTCTTGGGAGTGACACAGGTACGAGGCCGACTGAAGAGGGGACAGCGGTCTGGAAAGACACCGCACTGTGAGTGTGGGGATGACGGACGGTGTGGGTTGTGGAGTGGGGCGGGGGGAGAACACGGCTAGGAGCTGCTTCTTTCTTTATTTGCAGTGCTGGGGGATTTACCTGGAGCCTTGGCCTATAGAGATCCCTTTCTGTCACGTCCCGGTCCTGGAAGGTTTATATTTGTAATTCCAAGGAGAAGTTATTGGAATTCAAGTGAGTTCATTCCAATCTACCACTTCCAGTGCAACCCAAGGCGTGAATAAAGACACTAAGAGATATTTATAGTTATGGGAAGTCCAGACGAGATGGTGGTTCGCCCGAACAAAGGCCATGACCCGGGCCCCAACCTGTGTTTTATTAATTCTCCATGAGGGGAGTGGCTCGGGGATGGGTGACGGTGAGAGTGGCGGGAAACAGGTGACTGCCATGACTGCCGTGAGCTGGGCTGGGTAGGAGGTCTGAGATCACCTC
Organism: Dasyprocta punctata; assembly: GCA_004363535.1. Classification (NCBI taxonomy): domain Eukaryota; kingdom Metazoa; phylum Chordata; class Mammalia; order Rodentia; family Dasyproctidae; genus Dasyprocta; species Dasyprocta punctata. The sequence goes on along the minus strand of RJWM01010004.1, from coordinate 58,697 downwards.
TGCGATACACAGAGGGCAGGAAATGCAGAGAGAGCAATCTCACAACTGAGGTAGTAGCTAATAATTTGGAGTTGGTGCTTCAGTTCTGATGTACAATCCTGTTTGCCCTGGGAAGTCATAGCCTCTTTCTCGAGGCTCGGTCCCAGCCGACAGGTGGAGCACGGCTCTCCATCCCACCTGGCTCAACCACAGATCTGGGCAGTCACTGGGCGGGGTAACACTGACCTGTCACCTTGCTTGAGAGATTACACATCCACTCCTCAGCCATCCCAATTTACATTGCTTAGAGCCAACAGAAGGGACAAAGAAATAACCCAGCGAGCTCTGTGCATATCAGTATGTGGAGATAGGGCCAAGTTTATCCAAAATCGAGATAGCAACTCTTCTTTCAAGGAGAGTCAAGGAAGGTCATCTCTGTGGTTCCCCACATTGGCCCTGAGCTACATCCCTAGCCCTTTTTTTTTTTTTTTTTTTTTTTTTTTTTTTTTTGCAGTACCAGGGATCGAACTCACAACTTCACACCTGCCAGAGAGGTGCTTAAGCCACTGAGTCAAACTCCCAGCCCTAGTTTTTTGAGGCAGGGTCGAACCGTGTAGCTCAGGCCGGCCTTGTACTCACGTTGTAGCCCAAGCTGGCCTCGAACTCACAACGCTCCTCCTACCTCAGCCTCTCGAGTGCTGGGATTTAAGGCATGCGCCACCACGCCCACCCAGCCCTTTCTTTATTTTTTATTTTGAGATAGGGTCTTGCTAAAGTTGCCCAGCCTGGGCTTGGACTTTTGATCCTCCTGCCTCAGGCTACTGAGTAGCTGAAATTACAGGCCTGCACCACTATGCCCAGCTATAAAAATCCACAGCTTTTTAAATCAACGGAACCAATAAACCTAATGAGCAATGCAAAACTTCACTGTAGCACAGACACAGTCACCAATGAACAACTTTCAAAATTCAGCAGAAAGCCTAATAAATAAAAGATCTTCTTTAGTAAATTATCTGTACTTCTGGTACTCTTTTTGTTTGTTTATTTGTTTGTTTGTCCTGGGGATTGAACTCACAACCTCACACCTGCCAGGCAAGTGCTTAAGCCACTGAGCCAAACTCTCAGCCCTTCTGGTACTCTTTTAAGTAGATCTTTTAGAATATTGTTATTTTTAGAGACTAAGAAAGCATGCTCAAGGTAATGAAAATTTTAAACTCAAAGTATAATATAATGTATTGTTTCAATGAAAGACATAAATAACTAAAATGGAAAGAATTATTAGAAATTGACTCTGAACAAAAAATGTAGTGTAAGTCATTTATAGGCAGAAAAAACTCCAATGAAAATGTAGTTATTTATAAGAAGTAAAGAGTGAAGTAAAATCCTGTCAATTCTCCAGATAACGCTACATAGAAATAAAACTGTACTGTGAAACCTCAGTAATTTTGATGTACTTATTTGGAATTTGAGACAATTTTGACTAAATCTTAGCAAAAGTTTACCTTTTTACCATTATTAATCAAATTATAGTATAAACCATATTCATAAAGTTCATGTTTAAATTACTTTAGAGAATAAATTATGTTCAAATATCTTGTGCATGCCATACTTAGTAACAATTTATATGTGAATTATAAACATTTTAATCTATCCTCAAAGTCATTCTCTTTAGGATCTCTATTTTTGTACTTGCTTGGACTTCAAATAAAACTGTTTCCTTAAAAAAATGATACACACACAAATGACACACCATCATTCAGAATTTTAATTTCACTAGGCTCAGCGTTATTCAAAGTATTTTATAGAAAATAGTTGGACAAAATTATTTTCCTTTTGTTTAATTGGCCTTCTGTTTTATTTTCCAAAGCAAGATAAGATGATAAACAAATCATGATTAAAAATAGTTTATTGAGCCAGATGTGCTGGCACACTCCTATAATCCCAGCACTAGCGAGGCTGAGGCAGGAGGGTTGTGAGTTCAAGACCAGCCTGGGCTACAAAGTGAGTCCAAGGTCAGCCTGAACTGCATAGCGAGACTCTGTCTCAAAAAGACAAAAAAAAAAAAAAAAAAAGTTTATTGGAGAGCCAGGCATGGTGGTGCATGTCTATAATACAAGCACTCAGGAGGCTGAGGCAGGAGCATTGCTTCAAGTTTGGGGCCAGCCTGGGCTATACAGTGGGTTCAAAGTCAGCCTGAACTACCTATTGAGACACTGTCTCAAAAAACAAAACAAAACAAAATAAAACAAAAGTTTATTTAGCTTCTAGGAAGAGTTAGGCAACCCATGAGTCTTTTTTGGGGTGGGGGTACTGGGGATCAAACTCACAATCTCATGCCTGCCAGGCAGGCACTTAGGCCACTGAGCTAAATCCCCGGCCCTATTTTTTTGAGACAGGGTCTCACTATGCAGTTCAGGCTGGCCTTGAACTCACTTTGTAGCCCAGGCTGGTCTTGAATTTGCAACGATCCTCCTGCCTCAGCCTCCCGAGTGCTGGAATTACAGGTGTGCACCACCACGTCCAGCTAACACACTGTATTTTGGATCACCCATCACATGTGACTCAGCAAGCCGCACAACGGACTGTGGCTCCGCCCTCCAGCTTCTGCAGTCGCCCTGTCCGCCCAGCGCCCACAGTGCCCTGTGGTCCGCCTGGCTCCTCTGCTCCAGTCTGCAGACTCCGGGCAGGAAGCAGGCTCGGCAGCTGCAGCATGCATGCAGCTCCTGGGTCCTCGTCTCTCCGCCATCCTTGCAGAGCTCTGCTGGCCCCCGGCTGGGCTGCAGTGTCTCTAGAGGGGGTGCAGGAGAGGAGCAAGCGCGTGGTGCACTTGGAAGGCAGCCTCTGAGCCAGGCGAGGATGCAGGCGGGGAGAAAGCCAGTGAAAGACCCTTGGGCTACTCCAGCAGGAAGGAGGCGATTCTAGCCTGATTCTAGCCGAGGGCTGGAAGAGGACTGCACAAGGCAGCCTCCGGCAGGGGCCATAAATAAGGTGGGATTGGGGGGCTGGCTGCTGCAGCTCCTGGGGTGGGGAAGCTTGTGGGTGACTGCAGGCCTCAGCCCAGCCTCCTGAGTTTAAAAGCACCCACAGCGGCACCTCAGTTCCTTCCAATCACACAGTCCTCCCCTATCTTTCTTTTAACCATTTATTTATTTATTTATGAGACAGGCTCTCACTGTGTAAGTTCAGGCTGGCTTTGAACTCACTATGTAGCACAGGCTGGTCTCAAATTTGCAGCAATCCTCCTGCCTCAGCCTCCCAAGGGCTGGGATTATAGGTGAGCACCATTGCACCAGACTCCTAGAAGTTCTTTCAAGCCTTAGCCTCTTCCAGAGCTCTCGGTAGGGAAACCGTGGTCAGCTGTAATCTGCGTGTGACCACTACCTGCTGTCCCCATATCCTGCAAGCAGGGCTCAGACAAAGTGCCAGTTCAGGGGCTCACGGGATGCAGCCATGGGACCCGCACCACTCTACACCCGAGGGGTGGGAAAGAAGGTGTCTCCCGGGACTCCCGGACTGTTCTCCCGGAAGCTGCCAGAGCCATTTCTCTCCGGCAGGTCTGTGGAGCTGCTCACCAGCAAGGGCATCTGCACGGGTCCAGGCTTCGTTTGCCTGGCTTTTACCTCTCAGTTCTTCTGTTAGAATGTTTTATTGTGGTAAAATGTATGGAACAGAAACTTTGCCTTTTGTCTTATTTGTAGTCCTGGGGATGGAACCCAGGGCCTTTGCACTGAGCGACATCCCCAGCCCTCTCTTCTAATTATTACTATTATTATTTTAATTTGAGACAGGGCCTTGCTAAGTCGTTAAATCATCCAGGCTGGGCTCCCACTTGTGATTCTCCTGCCTCAGCCTCCCAGAGTGCAGGGATTAAGGCGTGGAACCACCCCTGGCCATCTGAACCATTTGTCAGGGCACAGTGCAGTGGTTCGGGGGACAGTCCCACTGCAGCCATTGCCACCTCCATCACCAGAGCTCTTCTCATCCTACCAAAGGCACGCCCCACAGCAGCTCTCCACCCGCCCCTGGGACCCCTTCTCCTTTCCATCTCCATGACCCTCACTGGGGACCTCACAGAAGTGGAGCCATGGTCGTCTTATTGCCACTGGCTTATTTCACTTTGCATCGCACCATCGGGGTTCATCCTTGCGTAGCGCGTGCCGGGACACCCTGTCATGTTACGCCCAATAACACCCCAGTGTCCGTACGCACGTGCCCCATGCTGTTTACCCACTCATCCACCTAGTGCAAATTGTGTTACTATGAACATGGGTGTGCAACTATCAATTTTTGTTTGGTTGGTTTTTTTGAGACAGGTTCTTGTTATGTAGTTCAGGCAGGCGTTGAACTCAATGTGTGGCCCAGGCTGGCCTCCAAGTCACAGCGATTCTCCTGCCTCAGCTTCCCCAGTGCTCAGATTACACACAGCATCATGTGGGTTGGGCATGGTGGTGTACACCTGTGATCCCAGTACTCTGGAGGCTGAGGCAGTAGGATTGCTGCAAGTCTGAGAGCAGCCTGGGCTACATAGTGAGTCCAAGGCCACCCTGAACTGCATAGCAAGACCCTGTTTCAAGCAAACAAAAAACCTGCCAGCTACTGGGCATGAAGTTGCAGCTCGCTGTTTTGGGTGGCGTTTCCCTCCCTAACAGGCAGTGACGGTGACAAGGCTCTCCTGCACTGCCTCACCGTGTGCATGTATATCTGCTGCAGGACGCTTTTCAAGACCCTTGCCATTTTTGAACTGGGTTGTTTGTTTCTCGATGTTGTTGACCAGAGGGGTTCTTCATAGGTCGTGAACATTAATCCCCCATCAGATGCCTGGTTTCCCAGCAGCCTCTCTGTGACCGGCGATCCAGGGAGGGTCTTCACTCTGAAATACACCTTATCTACTTTTCTCTTGTGTGGCCTGTGCTTTTGGAGTCATAGTCAGAAGAATTTATATTGTTAGAATGATTGTTGGTGCAAGTGTTGAAAGCAGTTTTTCCATTTTTCGGCTGGAAAAACTGTTGAATAAAGGTGATGGGCTCGCTCGGTCCCCGGCCCCCATGCGGGCTGGTGACAGTCCATTGTCCCTTACGACCCGCAGCCACCTCCCAAGCTGTGGACCAGGCCTGCACAGGGCCTTCAGGGACCCCTCCCACCGAGGAAGCCGCGTGCGAGGGTGAACTGGGGTGCCAGAAGCGTCCAAGTTGCCCCTTGTGTTCAGAAGCGCTTAGCGAGGCTGTGCTTCCCGGGCGCCGCCGTTTCTGGGGCAGAGCAGCCTCGCGTGGCCCCGGGCGGCCCTTCTGCTCCGCGGAGCCGGGCGCGGGACTGAGGGCTGCTTTCGCGGGCTGGAGGAGCTCGCCTCGCCTCTGCTCGCGCCCCGCAGCGCCCCTCTCCACCAGTTTATGGCCCACAGCCCTCTGCAGAGTCCGTTGGTGATGGGCACCGCGAGAGGCGCTCAACGGGCTGACCCCAGCCGCGCCTCCTTCGCGATAAACTGGGGTCACCGGGGCGCAGCGTGGGAGGGGGAGTGTTTGCTTTCCTGGAAGATCCTTAGGTTGTGATCCCGCTCCTGAGTTCTGCCAGGAGCGCACCTCGTGGTGACTTGGGGGCCCGGCGACGGGAGCCCAGGGCGATCCCGACTCTGCCCGCCCCGCGCGCGGGTGGAGAGCGTGACCCCACGCTCCGTGGCTAGCATGGCTTCTGGCAACCGGCCCTGTCGCGCGCCCCGGAGGTGACCCCGGGGCCTCCCGGGAGAGGCTTCGCTCCTGGCCGGGTGGGGGTGTGGGGCCGTGCGAGCCCCCGGCAGGGCTGGGGGGGCGGGGCGCGCCCGCGGGGGGCGGGGCGGGGCGCGAGGGCGCGGCGCCGGCCCGGGGTGGTGGCGGCAGCGGCGGCGGCCCCGGGCTGCAGAGCGCGCGGTGGCGGCGGCTGTGGCGGCGGCGGGGCGAGCTGGGCGCAGACGGCGGGCGCGCGGCGCGGCTGCCATGGGCGCGCAGTGACGGCGCGCAGGGCGACTTCCTCGCGCGGAGCCTCGGGGCTGGCGGCGCGCATCCTCGGCCACCATGAAAGGTAGGGCGGCGGCGGGCTGCCCCGGGCTGCAGTTCCGGACACCGGAGCGCTGCTCCCTGGCTCCGGCGGCTGCACCGCGGAGACCTCGGGGCAGGGACTGGGAAGCGCCCAGGTCCTTTCGTCGCCACCGCTACTTTTGCCGGGTAGTTGGGAGCCGTTGTTTACGGATTCCAGATTCCAAGTTTTTAATTGGAGAAACCTCCGGAGGAGCGCGAGGCGGCACCGCGCCTTGCGGTCCCTGCGCTTTCTGCCGCCGTCCTCCTTCCCGGGGCTGCGCTGTCCCTAGCCGAGCTGTCGCCGCGCGCGGGCCAGGAGTCTTCTCGGGGACCCGGGATGTCCGCGCGGCGCCCGCCCCACATCTGGCAACGATTAACCGCCCGCGGAGCGCAGCTGGCTCCGGACGCGCGCTTGGCATCTTTCTGCCTCAAACTCAGGCTGGAAAGTCACCTCTCCCGCCCGCGTCCCCGCCGGTGCCCGCCCGCGGGTGGCAGTGCCCACGTGCGCGCAGGGCGACGCCGCCGATCTCGAGTCACCGCCTGGCCGCGTCCTCGCAGCCCGTTTGTGGCGGTGTCAGAGGTTATCGGGCCTTGAAAGGGACCCCCGGGGAGCAGGGCTGGGCAGGCAGCGCTCTGTTTGGTGGAGACGCGGGGATTTGTCAGCGGAACCTCGATTTAGATGTCAGATAAATGATCGCGGCGGAAGCATCAAAGCGGGCGGCGGAGGAATGGGCTGGCGCGTATTTACACAGCACTCGAGTTCCCTGGTTGGTGCTGGGATAACCCGCGTCGCGCTGCGCGGTAGGGCCCCTGGTGGAGGCGCCGTCCAACAGCGGCGGCCGCGGTTCCAGCCTCGCCAGACCTCGCCAGACCGCACGGTGGCTCCAGGGGCCGCGGGGAGTCCCGCGCGCTGGGAAAGTTTCCAGAATCTGCAGGGTTGGTGCCTGCCGGTTCCCAAGCCTTCCAAGGGCGCTGTGTCCCCACGCAAAGAGCCCCAAGGGAGGGACCGAATGTCAGGTGGGGAGTGGCCACCCCCGGGAGGGGGGAAAGACTTTTGCGGCGTTATGAGCAGTCTTCCAAAGCGCAGTGGTGTGCGCGCTCTCTCTCTGCCCCAGTTTCGCTTCTGCCACTTACGGTATAGGAAATGTGCACGTTCCTTAGCTAGCTCTGATGGAAGGTTTCTCCCTAGAAAGGAGTTTCCCAGGGCTGAGACTTTTTGGGAGGCCCAGTTACCATCATTTTAGTCAGAAGCCAGCAGTTTTTAACTCTTGGGAAGGTAAGCTACCCACTTCACCAGCTCCATTGAGGGTTCCTAAACCCTAAGAATTTTTTTTTTTTTTTTTTGAGACAGGGCCTATGCAGCTCAGGCTGGCCTTGTAGCCCAGGCTGGTCTCAAACTTGCAACGATCCTCCTGCCTCAGTCTCCCGAGTGTTGGGATTACAGGCATGCACCACCATGCCTGGCAACCGTAAGATTTTTGCTAACACTTTTATGGAGCAAATTATTAACTACAGCTTGGGCACTTTGCGGCATGAATTGAAACCTGCAGTGGAAAATGAAGATGCTCCTAAAAGCCCTGAACACTTTTTTTTTTTTTTTCTGAGACTGGATCTTGCTTTGTAGCCCAAGTTGGCCTTAAACTCATGGCGATCCTTGTGCCTCTGCCTCCCTAGTGCTGGAATTACAGGCTTGCATCACCATGCCGGGCTCTGAACAAATTTTTAGTGCAATTTATGCAGCATTGTCAACCTGGTTGTGCAACCCTAGGGAAGGCTCCTATTTTACCCTCTACAGTCTTTACCAGAAAGCCCTATCATCTTGCCTCAGTTGGGAATGCAGGTCCAGGGGTCCACGTGTCGACTAGTCATTTTTTTTTTTTTTTCTGGCACCAGGGATTGAACTCACAGCCTCGCGCCTGCCAGGGCAGGCGCTTAAGGCACTGAGCCAAACTCCCGGCCCTGATTTTTTTTTGAGGCAGGGTCGCACTATGTAGCTCAGGCCGGCCTTGCGCTCGCGTTGTAGCCCAAGCCGGCCTCGAACTCACAACGCTTCGCCTACCTCAGCCTCCCGAGTGCTGGGATTAAAGGCGTGCTCGACTAGTCATTTTAAAGGCCTCTTTTTACATGAAAATAGTCTGTGGGAGATTTGCTTACTATTACCACATAATTTGCACTCATCTGTCTAGCTGGTGAGATGAAGGAGGGAAAGGTCAGTAATCATTTCCTTCTGCCTACTGAGAGCCAAACCACGGTGCTGCGCCCTCTGGGCGCCCTCTGCAGTTAGACCTCGCAATGGGCTCTGGAGTCCAGGTTGTGTGTTGTGAAGCCAGAGTGCTGAACTGCGCTCTACCGCTGAACTGCAGCCCTGGCCATCGAGCAGGCGTTTTAATTCCTTCCGTGTCATGGGGGAATGGAACGCAGGAGAAACAGGAGCTGGCAGCCGGAGGAGGGACGCTGCTGGGTTCCCTGTGGGGCTGAGGACGCTCTGGGAGGCCAGCGGCAAGAGCTTTGGGTGGGAATCTCCGCTGAGGAGCGCAGAGCCCGCAGCAGGCACAGCGGCTGGGGAAGGGGTGAGTGGCGATGGGGCGGTGGGGCCGAGGCTTCCGGAGCGCAGCGCGTGGTGGAGGCCTGGCTGAGAAGGAGAGTCGCCTTTCCAAGTGGGATTGTTGCGATACTGGGTTTCTGATTCTGTTGCACAGCTGATAACTTGCCAGTTTTCATTAGAATTTTATTCTTTTTATATTTATTTATTTAGTTAGTTTTGCCTTTTTGAGACAGGGTCTCCCTATGCAGTTCAGGCTGGTCTTGAACTCACTTTGTAGCCCGGGCTGGTCTCGAATTCACAATGATCCTCCTGTCTCAGCCTCCCAAGTGCTGGGATTACAGGTGTGAGCCACCACACCCGACTAGAATTTGATGTTTTTAAATGCTGGAAGGAGATAGCAAGCACGGCAAATGCTTAAAATCAAAGTATAGCCGGCATTCTTGGAAGAGTTAACCAAGGATTGAAAATAACCGGAAAGAGTTGTGCCTGTACCTAGCATGCACAGACTTTTTTATTTTCCTTGTTATTATTTCCTTAAAAATACAGTGTGAGCCGGGCGTGGTGGCGCACGCCTTTAATCCCAGCACTCGGGAGGCTGAGGTAGGAGAAGTGTTGTGAGTTTAAGGCCGGCTTGGGCTACAATGCAAGTGCAAGGCTGGCCTGAGCTACATAGTGCAACCCTGCCTGGAAAAACTAGAGCCAGGAGTTTGGCTCAGTGGCATGAGTGCCTGTCTGGCAGGCATGTGGCTGTGAGTTCAATCCCCGGTGCTGCAATAATAATAATAATCCAGTGTGACAACTGTGTACATAACACTTGCCTTCTATTCGGTATTATTAATCATTAAAAACTGACTTGAAGTGTCTAGAGGAGGTGTGAAGGTTTTATGGAAGGTTTTATGTTCTACTTTTTTCGTTTGTTTTTTGTGATGCCAGGGTTGAACCAGGGCCTCAAGCATTCTAAACACGTGCCCTGTGCCATTTTATGGGTCCTGAGCACCCTGGATTTTGGTACTGGGGAGGGATCTTGGATCTGATACTCCAGGAATGTAATAATCTAGAAACATTGTTTAGCCAGCTGCAAAATCAGTGCCCACTATGGAAGTTACAGAAGTTCACTTGCCAAAGCAGTAGATCCTGTGCAAGTCAGATGTCTTTTTTAAGGTATCTGGGGAGGGAACCTTTTGAACGCTGAGGTTTAAACCTGGGACCTGACCTTTGTCATAACCCGAGTTTCCTAGGCTCCCAAACTGCCGTGTGCCACAGCGCCACCTATCGGTGGCACTCAGCAACTCTGTTCTAGTCCCTCTATCCCAGCAGTCATCATGACTATCAAAATAATGACACCATTATACGTTTTCCAGAAGACAGTTTCTTGCCTCGCTGCTTCAGTCCTTGAAGTCTTGCAAACTGACTAAAGCAGGAGGTTTGTTTTTATGTATTTTTCATATCATCCTCATTAGCTGTACTACCCGGTACAGCGCATGACCGCTGGACGCGCTCGCATTCTCTGGAATGAGATGGGCCGTTACTAAATCACACTTCTGGATCACAAAGTGGAGGATGTCGGTGAGTTTCAGTGCAGCGGCCCGTGTTGCCTAAGAGACGACCGCAAACAGCCAGCACCCCTGGGGACCTCAGCGGTCTGGGCCGTGGCTCGCATTTAACACGGGGAGGAGGCTGGAGCTGTTGAAACACAGCGTTCAGCTGCTTATTTTTGTACTTTTGCCTATAAACATTTCTGAAATACTGTTTCGCAGTGAGGTTTTTAAAAAAGCACTGGTCAGCAGTATATTTCTTCCACTCCCTGTGTTTTGGGATTCCGCCTCCTGGCTTTCTCAGGATCTGAGTTTCCCTGTGCCCGACTAGGCTGAGCCAGCAAGCAGGGGAGGCGGAGACAGAACCGCAGGCCGGGTCCCTTCCCTCTCACCGGCTGGGCCAGCGCAGCCCCTCCTCTTACTGTGCTTTCCACTTGGCGTGGGTTTGTCCGTGCTTGCCGTTCTTGCCGTTCTTGCCGTGGAGTTTAATTATTGCTCCGTGGAGCTGCTCTTTGTGGTCTCGTGTGCAGGTTCCCCAGCGTTCCCACGCCTCCCCGCCCCCTGCCGGCCCGGCCACGCGGCCCCGGTGCGGGGGACGTGGGAGAGAGCTCGCGCTGCGCGGCGACCGCCGCTCACATTTTCCTGATCCGTGCTTGTTCTCATCAGAATAGTATTTCAACCCAGCGAATGCAACTGCTGCTACAGTGAGTTGCGTGGGCCTTGGAGTGGGCGCTTTCCAGCGGAACAGTGGACACTACCTTTTGTGATGGGAAAAGCCTGTTTGCCTTCAGCGCGAATGCATTTTGTGGAGGGGGGCGGGGTATCGGGAATCAAACTCATGACCTTGCGCCTGCCAGACAGGCGCTTAAGCCACTGAGCCAAACTCCCAGCCCTAGTTTTTTGAGGCAGGGTGGCACTGTGTAGCTCAGGCCGGCCTTGCGCTTGCGTTGTAGCCCACGCCGGCCTCGAACTCACAACGCTCCGCCTACCTCAGCCTCCCGAGTGCTGGGATTAAAGGCGTGCGCCACCACGCCCGGCTTGCTGAGAACGGTTTTTAACCATCTCAGCCACTCAGCGCGTGGGGGTGTCAAATTTTCAATTAAGAAGTGATTTAATTCCTACTTAAGTGCCACTCAAAGAGCCAAGACCAGTATAGTGCCTTGAAAAGACCCTGCTGATTGCTAAGGGCTTTCGTAATTACACAGTGAAAGCGAAGGGAAGCAGGAGTTAGTAATCCCAGATTAAGACTTCAGGGAGATCTTGGGAGCTCTCTTAAGCCCTGAATTTATCATAACTATTTATGTATGTATGTATGTACTGTCTTTTTGAGACAGGGTCTTGCTGTGCAGTTCAGACTGGCCTTGAGCTCACTTTGTAGCCCAGGCTAGTCTCGAATTTGCAACGATCCTCCTACTTCAGCCTCCTGAGTGCTGGGAATACAGGCGTGCACCACCATGCCTGGCTATCATAAATATTTAATTAATACTTTTTTTAATTTAATTTTTTTTGAGATAGGGTCTCACTATGTAGTCCAGGTTGGCCTCAGACTCACAAAGATTCTCCTGCCTCAGCTTCCTGAGTACTGGGATTGCAGGCATGTGCCACTGTGCCCAGCTCTTCAAAATATAAAATAAGCCAGGCATAGTGGCTCTTGCCTGTAATCCCAGTACTCAGGAGGCTGAGACAGGAGGATCATTGCAAGTTGGAGACCAGCCTGGGCTACAAAGTGAGCTCAAGGCGAGCCCAAATTGCATAGCGAGACCCTGTCTCAAAAAACCACAAAATATAAAAGTAAGTGTTTGTTTATTGATTATCGATTGATTGAGACAGTGTCTTGCTATGCAGTTCCAGCTGACCTCGAATTCATGGCAGTTATCCTGCCTCAGCCTCCTAAGGGCTGGGACATCTGACAGAAATATGTTTTGTTTTGTTTCTGCAGCACCAGGGATCAAACTCACAACCTTGTGCCTGCCAGACAGGCGCTTAAGCCGCTGAGCCAAACTCCTGGTCCTGGTTTTTTGAGGCAGGGTCGCACTATGTAGCTCAGGCCAGCCTTGCGCTCGCATTGTAGCCCAAGCCGGCCTCGAACTCACAATGCTTCTCCTACCTCAGCCTCCCAAGTGCAGGGATTAAAGGCATGCACCACCATGCCCGGCAGAAATATGTTTTTAATATGGGAGGATATTTAACATTTAGTGAACTTGTTTATTGTTTTCATTTAGTGAATTTATTGGACTTGGATACATTAAATCTGAGTCCTTCACAGTTTCTAAATGGCTTAGTGCTGTAGCTCAGTGTCACATGAAGTGGTGTCGTCAACCACTGATATTCCGTGTGAAAGCTGTTTGGCATTGGCTCTGTGGACCTAGCTGCACTTCTCTAGATCTTGTCTTTCTTTTTCTTCCTTCTTCCCCTCCCTTCCTCTCTTCCTTCCATATTTCCTAACCTGGCTTTGAATTTGAGATCCTCCTGCTTCAGCCTCCTGAGGGCTAAGATTACAGACATGCACCACCACACTTGGCTGTTCTTCCCTTCCTTTCCCCTTTCCCTTCTCTTCCTTCCTTCCTTTCTTCCTTCCTTCCTTCCTCCTGTGCCAGGGGCTTCACACTGAGCTGTGTCCCCAGCCTGTTTTATTTCCTGTGTCACGGGTGCATGTTTGTGGCACCTGGCGATTCCCCGCTGCCTAGGGAGGTGGCGCATGTGTAACACATCTCCATTCTTTTTTTCACCCCCTTCCCCTCAGAGTCCCGCTACCTTGCTCAAACTTGTCATCCTCCTGCCTCAGCCTTCCCTCGTGCTGGGATTCCAGGTCTGAGCCACCACGCCTGGGCCCCGGCTTTCATTTTCTTATGGCTTAGAAAATTAGGAAAGTGGCTGAGACAATTTACTATTCAAAGGTTAAATAGGCCCACTTTAGAGTAGGTGATATATACTGAAAAATATAATCGCCTCATACAATGTAATTACGCTTGGTGAACCTGAGAGTTGAACCCGATCATTTCTGTGCGACCGCAGGAGTGTGGGCTGTGAAGCAGAAGGCCTGGGACTGCTGGCAGATTAGCCCTTTGGGGTCTCAGTTTCTTTATCTGTGAAATGAGGTTTTTTGTGGGGGGTACTGAGACTCGAACTCAGGATCTTGTGTTTGGCAGGCAGGTGCTGTACAGCTGAGCTATATCCAAGCTCCCCCCGCCCCGCCCCTTTTTTCTTTTCTTTCTGGAGACAAGGTTTTGCTATGTGCTTCAGGACAGGACGGTCTTGAGCCCACTGTGTAGCCCGGGATGACCACGAACTCTCGGTGATCCTCCTGCCTCAACCTCCCAAGTGCCGGGATCACGGGTGTGCACCACCATGCCTGGCTGCAGTGAGATAATGATGGCATTTACCTGGGGAGCTGTTTGAAGATTGGCAGAGTAACGCACCTCAGTTGCTTGGGAGGGTGTGTAACGAGAACTGATGTTTTCAGTTTCGTAAAACACCGGAATACTGTGTTATTATAACCTGCTGCTCCCTCCAGGCGGTAGTTTAATTGCCAATTTCTGAACCACTTGTGTTAATTTGATCAAGTGGTATACTTTAGACCAGGAAGGCAAGCGTTCAGTACTGAAGTTACTTTTCCAATTGCAAATGTGTCGTCGCTGACCCTGGGGGCAGAGCTGCGTCCGCCCTGGCTGCGCTCCAGCGCCGTCATGCCTGGCACCGTCCCTGACGTCACAAGTCCACCCCGCCGCAATGCCAGGACCACACTTAAAAGAGAAGTTGCCCCTGTGGTGGTGGTGCAGTTCTCCTGCTCACTCTCCTAGCGGCCGGAACCTGACACGTAGATGCAGAGGGCCTCATCTACCCAGGAGCACCAGTTTGCCAGCAGCATTGCCGGGCCTGCTGCTAAGGACAAATGTCTCTGGAGATCTCTGTCTCAGTTTTCCAGTGTCCAGTTTTCTCCAGTAAGGGTGGGACATCCAGGAAGCGCACATGGAAGAAAACTGTCACTAAGTATTAGCACAGATGTGTGCATGCGTGAGGTTTTGACCACGTGCTGTTGTGTCTGTTTCACTAGTGTTAATTTGCCATGCAGCCATCATATTTCTATTTATTATTTACAGTTGGACCACCTGACTTATTTCCCCTCTTCCCTCCTCCCCTCTCCTCTTGTCTTCTCTGCTTTTTTCCTTTCTTTTGGTCCTAGGACTCGAACCCAGGGATGCTGTACCACTGAGTGACATCCCAGCCCTTCCTCTTTTTAAATTTTAAGACAGGATTTTGCTAAGTTGCCTGGGTTGGCCTGAAATGTGGCACCCTCCTGCCTCAGCCTCCCTACTAGCTGAGATTACAGCATGAGCTACTGTGCAGGACTTTTTTCTCTCTTCTTTGCTAGGGATGAAATCCAGGGATGGGTTTTTTACCGTCGGCCCCATTTTTTAAAGCAAATTGCTGGTATGAAATTTCTGTGTGCAAGGCACTGTGGAAAATCAATAACACAGTAAGTAAATCCCCCGTCCTCAGGGAGTTCGCAGTCAGTACGCCGGGGAGGGCTCATGTACAGGCACCTGGAGCCCAGGTACGTGGTGAAAAGCAGGCCATGTGAGGGGCTCCTATCTGGCTGAAGAAGGCAGGGACATTTCATTGGGAGAAATTTGAGCTGATTCGTTACCTTGAATTATGGTTTACATTCTAAGTTATGTTACTCTCATAGGGTGTTTCATTAAAGAAAAATGTTTTTATTTTTAAATTTTTATTTATGTTATTTCGAGACAGGATCTCAGGGTTATTTGAGACGGGTTGGCCTCAAACTCGGGTGTCCCTCCTGCCTCAGCCTGGTGAATTTTCTGGGCCGCAGGCTTCTCATCTGTAAACAGGGAACATAACAAGACGGGAAGCCTTGGTATTCAGTGGGTGCTGACTAAATGTGAGTTCTCTCGTCTTCCTCAAACATGCTGGGCATTTGGAGAGAGAGAGAAGGAGTTTGTGAGCTAGAGGGAGAGACTGAGGCCTGGATAACTCCAGTCTGCCCAACTTTCAAGGAGAGGTAGCACCATCAGGTGCCGTGAACGCGCCAGGTGCGGAGGGAACCTGTGACGGGTTTCCTGGTGTCAGGTGGCTCTCCAGCTGGTGGCGGCAGAACTAGGGCCCGGAGTCAGGCAGATGGAGGGGAGTGGGTCGCTGTTAGACCGGAGTGCAGGGTAAAGATGGCAGAGTCTCACCGCGGGGCTGGCTCCCAACTTGGTCCCCAGGCTGACTGTGTGTGTGAGCCGCAGGCCTCCAGGACATCTAAATGAAAGGTCACTTTAAGTCACATGGTCTGGAACAGCAGAGCTCAAAGAAGTCAGCGGCAGAATTCTGTTCTGTGTTCTTTGTCAGATCTCTGGTCAGGCCCAGCGTGTGACCCAGGCCTGCAACCCTTGTATAACCCCAGGTTATCTGTCTTTTTTTTTTGAGATGAGGTCTCACTGTGTAGCCCAGGCTGGCCTTGAACTCGCAGTGATCCTCCTGCCTCAGCCTCCTGCATGCTGAGATTACAGGCACGCACCGCCACACCCAACCCAGGTCATGCGTCTTCATCAAAACCTGCCGGCGGTTGGGGACCTTTTCCCTCGGGAATGTGCAGTTGTAGGACCCGGATGGGGCTGTCCACACAGCCACGAACCCCAAGCCTCCTGCCCTCTTCCACCTCCTCAAGTCCCCAGGGCCTTTGCCCACCCCAGCCTGACTGTCAGCGGGGGCACCTGAGCCCAAAGGGAGGCCGGCACTGCGTCCGGTTCTGGAGGGCCCCGCAGAGGCCGGGAAGGACTTGGCCCCCAGCTGGGAAGTAGAGGAAAGCTTAGAAGGCGGGGCTGGTGGGGTCCAGGTGACTGGGGGCGACACGAGAAGGGACTGTAGGACCCTGGGCTCTTCCCTGTCTGCTTTTTCACTTTGCAGCTATGCAGAGCGTGGTCCTGCCTCAGCCTGCCCGACAGTGTGAGGCCAATCACGCGTGGACCGGAGCCTCCAGTGCCTCAGCCTAAACAAACCTCTTTCTAACTTGGCTGTCTGGGAAAGCTGACGAAGACACAGAGCTTTACTGGCCCAAACTCTCCTGGACTTTGAAGGCTAGGGAAAGAGGATTCTAGAGTCAAGGATTGAAAACAAGTAAAACAAAGCTAATGGAGTTTTTGTTTTTCCTCTCTTAACACTCCTCAGAGTCTCAAATAGTTAAAAAGCCACTATGAACTACCAAGCAAGAAAGGGTTGCAACACATATTTTTCAATCACCCTTCCCCAGTAGCACAAAACCCAGCAAAAGTGAATTAAAACGCTTCTCTGTAAGTCCTTTCCTGGTGACCCCAGGCAGAAGTTCTCTGTAGTGTTTTATCAGTGGTCCTCATATCTTGGATGATTTTCTATCTACTTTCAGTGCTGGATGAGGTAGAAATATTTTTACTCTTTTTTTAGTAGCTGTTATAAATAAGAATGGTTAATCCAACTGGGCGAGGTGGCATCCACTTGTAATCCCAGCACTCTGGGAAGCTGAGGCAGGAGGACTGCAAGTTTGAGCCCAGTCTTAGCAGTGTAGGGAAATTGTGTCTCAAAATAAAAAAGGGCTGGGAGTGTAGCTCAGTGCTGAAGCCTTGGATTCAATCTTCAGTATTGTAAAAGAAAGAAGAAAGAAAGAAAGGCTTTTGGGGCGAGGGTTAAGACGCGACGCGGGAGACCCTTCTGCGCACTGGGATGGGTGGGCCACCTGCTAGGCCTTTGTTTCCCTGAGTCCTCCTGGGCTTGAGTGCATTAATTCCGAGGAGGAGGCAGGGACAGAACTGAACTGCTTTAATAACAAAAATATGAGAAATGTCAGTTCCCAGGGAAATTTCGAGGAGGGAAGAGTCAGGCTAAATGTTGCTGCATGGGAAAAAGATTTGAGAGGGAAAAGAAAACAAACAAACAAGCAAACTACAGTCGCCCTGCTGGAAAGCAGCTTTGGGGTGAGCAGCACCGCAGGCCTGCGCCCCCGGTGAGGAGCTGCTGCACCGCTGCTCTGCTGTGGCTGTGAACCAGCGGCGATGTCTGCTCGGCCCGCGGGGTCCCAGGAGGCTGTGTTGCAGGGGGCCTGGTGGTGGTGGCATCCACAGCAGGGAACCTCAGTGTCTGGGTGGCATCACACAGCCTCACGGCGCCAGCAAGGCCCCCCACCCTCGGGTGCTGCGTCCTGAGTCAGCCAGCTGTGAGTGGAAATAATTGGGGAAGAAGTTGCATCCGTACTGAATGCGTGCAGACCTGTCCCCTGCACAGTCGTTGCTTCCTAAACAATAAATTATAGCAGTGCTCTATGCTTATGAGGCCCTTGCATTGTATCAGGTGGTGCAAGGAACCTAGACGTCAAAGTCTGCAGGAGAGAGTGTGGAGTTCCGTGTTACTACTGAGCCAGTTCACGGGCGGTGCCTGAGCTCCCGGGGTACCCAGTGGTGCCGAGGGGCCACGCGGAGGGAGTAACTAAGCAGCCGAGTGGGTCTGAGCAGCCGCCATGGCGGCAGCAGGCAAGGGTTTCTCTTTGAGAATAGACCAGGTGTCGTGGCACACACTTGTAATCCCAGTGGTCGGGAGGCTGAGGCAGGCGGATTGTTGTGAGATTGAGGCCAGCTTGGGCTACATAGTGAGTTCAAGACCAGCCTGGACTACAGAGAGAGACAGAGACAGAGACAGAGACAGAGATGGAGGGAGAGAGAGAATAGACCCCACTTTGGCTATTAATATGATAGATTCCTAGGTAAAGAAGAAAGAGTAAGGGGTTGACTTGTGTATGTCAAACTAAAGCCGCTGGGTTGGCGGGAAAGTGCCATTCTGATTGTGAGAATGCTCTTCCGTGCAGAGGGACCAAAGCTCCGTTCCCAGACACGAGGAGACTGTGACACCCGTGAAAGTCTGACCTTCTAGATCCCAAAGGAGCGTCTCTTTTCTGTCCTCAGAATAATCAGACGGTGGCAAAATACAAAGATCTCACACCTCTCCATTGTTTTAGAAGCAACTGCTTTCTCACATGCATATTTATTTATTTATTTTTGAAACAGGGTCACGCTGTATACTTCAGGCTGGCCTTGAACTCCCTATGTAACCCAGGTTGGCTCTGAGCTTGCTGTCATCCTCCTGCCTCAGCCTCATGTGTGCTGGGATTACAGACATGCACCACCATCCCCAGTTTCATGAGTGTTTTTATAAATCCTTTCCAATGAATCACGATTCTAAGGCTAAGTTGTTATAGCTCGCGCGTGTCTTGGATACGTGGGACCATTCCAAGTTCGGCTCTAGCCAAGGCATGTCCCGTTTGGGAGTTTCAGATGGTCACCAAAGTGTCATCTTCCCCTTCTTGATAGCCAGAGAGCCTGGAGCAAAGTGACCATGACTCATCCCACGGCCTGGCGGTCTTGGAGCACAAAGAGTGCTAGATAAACGCTGCCACGCTGAGCGGCTGTGTGGGGGGCCCTGAAGTGTGGGCAGGAACCCTGCAACTCCGGGCTCTTCCCAGTTCCAGACTCAAAGCTAAGATACATGGCCGTGCACACCTGCTATCCCAGCTCCTTGGGAGGCTGAGACAGGAGGAGCACAAGTTCAAGACCACTCTGGTATTGATAATTTTTCAGCAGTTTTTAAACTTACACATTCAGTAGAAAACTGTACTTTGAATTCAGGTCCTTTTCCAGGCTCGTCACAAGCCGTACAGGACTTCCTGGTGACGTTGGGTGGCAGTAGCCCCCATGGGCCCCGTGACTGCGAGGGGAACAGCTAGCGCTGCAGTAGGCTGTGCCACTGAGCCAAGTGTGGGGTAGATGACTCATATTCAGTGCACTTGGGGGTTTTGTTTTGTTTTTGAGAAGGGTCTTTCCATGTAGTTCAGGCTGGCCTTGAACTCACTATGTAGCCCCAACTGGCTTCAAATTTGCAGCAATCTTCCTGCCTCAGCCTTCTGAGTGTTGGGGTTACAGGTGTGTGCCATCACACCAGGCTTTAAATGCATTTTGGCTTACCATGTGTCCAGGTTCTGCTGGGCTTATTGGGATGTCACCCCATCATAAAGAGAGGGTAAGGTCCAACTTTGACACCACAACATCTCTTACTCATCATGAAAAGTGCCCTTTACACAATTCATACGGCATTTTGTCTGCACAGTGCTTGCCCTTTGCAGACCCACAGCTGGCAGAGACACAGCACGCGGGTTCTCTGTGGAAGTGGGGAGGGGTCACCTGTGCCCACAGCGGGAGGGAGACGGCCTTTCAGAAGGAAGCTTGGCCGGCATAGCGTCGCTCTGGCGTCCTCAGTAGCTCCCAGCTTAGGAATGCCGCGCCCGGCTTGCTGTTGACATATACACCAGGAGCTGTTGTGTGGTCCCCATGACTTGACAGAAGCAGAGTGGAGACGGTCTGGGGGTCCCTGCAGCACTTTGCTGGCCTCCTGACAGGTGGCGGCAGCTATGACCCCATAGCCCAGTTCTACTAGATAAGATCACTTGACTTGACTCTCATTTAAGGACATAACCCCTCGGACATGGATTACTTATTCATTCAACAATTACTGAGTCTTTGCCCTTAGGCACCATGTTAGGCATTGGGAATTTAGTCATTTGAATCTGGATAGACAAGGTTCCCACTCCAGGCAGCCCAATAACAGTAATCAACTCACACTCACACACAGGAGAAGATAAGGAAGCCATCAGAGAGTAATCCTGAAACACTGTAGAGAGACAGTGACTGAGTGCTCCTAAAGGCATTTGTTTCTTTTGTTCTTTTTCTTTTTTTTTGAGACAGGGTCTGGCTCTGTGGCCTTGAACTCAGGGCGATCCCCAGTGCACAGGAGTGCTCCACCACACCTCGCTGCAGAAAGGCGCTTTGAAAGAGCCGCCACGCAGCAGAGATCTAAATTAGAAGCCACAGAAAAGCAGAGGGACTGGGCCCACGTGTGCATGCCTACGAGCCCAGCTCCTCGGGAGGCCCCGGCAGGAGGGGTACAAGTTCAAGGCCGGTCTAACTTAACGAGACCCTGCCTCAAAATAAAAATAAGCCGGGGACAACTCACCGAGAAGGCCATGGGTTCAACCCCCACTGTGGCGGAAAGAACAAACCCGGGAAGGTCACGGCAGGCAGCGGGCACAGCCTGCGCAGAGACCCGCTGTTCAGCTCTCGGCTTTCTCCTGGGCACCTGGAGTGGAAGGGACGCTGCCGAGATGGGTGTTGTGGGTGAAGGGTGGGCAGAGCTGGTGTACCGAGGCACGAGCCCCGTGCCCGCCCCGTGCTACTGTGCCCGGCGCCGGGCTAACGCTGTGTCTCTTCTTCTCCTGCAGACGACTTCGCAGAGGAGGAGGAGGTGCAGTCCTTCGGTTACAAGCGGTTTGGTGAGTTCCAGCAGAGCCGTGTGTCTTCCCCTTGCTGGGCCTAGGACGCAGTCACAGACCCTCGGAGACGGGACTGTGCCCATGGTTGGGCCCTGGACACCTGGGGACGTGGCGGCTCTGAGGTCCAGTGGCTGGGAACCGAGGTGCCACGGAACAGGCGGCTGATGGCCACACCTCCGAGGGGCCCGAGGGTGGGGAAGGGTGACGCGATGCTCATGGGTCTGAATGCAGAGCCGATGGCTGCCTACCCAGTAGGGCGGGAAAGGGCGATCTGGGGGCAGAATTCGTGGCATTTCTCTGTGTTGGTATTTACTTGTTTAGTTAGGTTTTCTGGAGACAGGGTCCCACTAGGTAGCTCTGGCTGGCCTTGAACTCCTGGCGATCCACCTGCGTTGCTGTTTGGAAACCGTGTTCCCTGGCTCTGTCTCGCCTGTCGCTCAGGCCTGCGCCCGTGTAATTTAGCATCTGTAGTGGATGGGGAAGGGGAGAGACTTCTCCAGGAAGCCAACTCCGCACAGGTGCTTTGGGATGGCTTGAGCCTCTTCCTGCCAAAGACACCAGCGTCCTGGGCCCTGAATGTCCTCTGCTGTGTGATCAAGTTAAGGGCCTGAGATAGGCGGATTGTCCCGGGCCACCCACGTGGACCCCAGATGCCGTCGCAGAGTCCTTGGAACAGTCCACAGCAGGCACAGGAGTGCTGACAGCAGGGAGCAGCGTGTGCGGTGGAGCAGCGGGGGAGGGCAGGGCAGGGCGGTGCAGGCGGGGCCTCGCAGGCAGGAATCCAGCTGAAAAAAGCAAGAAACGGGTTCTCTAGAGCTTGCAGAGGACAGCAGCCACCCAACGGCTTTATTTCAGCCCAGTGAAGCTGACTGCAGACTCCAGCAGTCAAGCAAGAGAAGGGATTTGTGTTGTTGCATCGCCTTGTTTGGGGTCCCTTACAGCACACAGAGGGAGAGAAACAGACAAAGAGAGACAGAGACAGACAGAGAGACACAGAGACAGAGAGAGAGAGCCACAGAGAGAGAAAAAAATGAAAAAAAAAAAAAAGAAAGAGAATGAATCTATTTCCTGTTGCTTAAAAAATCCTGGCTGGACATTGATTAGAGTTAACAACCCCCAGCTGCTCTGGCTCCCCCGTTGTTTTAACATTTTTCCTTCTGGAAACACACTTCTGTGTTTCTTTCGGAAAGAAAGTCGCCTGTGGGATGGGAATGCGGTGGCATGGAGCCCATGGCGCCTCCATTCACGCCCTGGCAGAGCAGCTGGCGCAGAAGGGCCTCTCCTCTTCTTCCTCCTCTTCCTCCTCCTCCTCCTCCTCGTGGGTGTGTGTGGGTGTCGGAGCGGCATCAGGATCCTTCTGCTCCCCTCTGGGAAGTCACTGAAGGTGGCAGTAGGAGTGAAGATGAAACCAGGAATTACAAAGAAAAGCAAAACCCAAAAACAGACAACAGAAATAAAGAGGCAACTCAAAGTTGCCAAAATAAGGCAACATAAATCGACGTCTGTATGTTTTGGAAATCAGTAGAAATATGAAGCACCAAGAGTCTTGAGCCGGGCAGCATGGTGGTGTGTCCCTGTAATCCCAGCACTTGGAGAGGATCGAGATGTAGTTCAAGGCCAGCCTGGGGTGCCTATCAAGGTCCCATGTCAAAAGGAAATAAGTAAATAATAAAAATAAAAGAGAGAAAAAGTCTCTTTAAAAAGAGTGACCTTGAGAAAAAATTCTTTGTTTCACAATCTTATGACTAGATGGGCAGGGATTTGATGAAAAACACACACAAAAAATAGTACGTTGCCGAAATGATTTTAATGTACAGGTTAATGTAAGGTAATGCATGAGAATTGCCAGCTGATGATTCAGGGGACACAATTTACAAGCACTGGAGGACAGAAGGTGAGAGGCACGAGGGAAACAATCGGAGGAGCAGAGCGCAGGGCCAGATGACAGCCGAGACCTGGAGTAGGCGATGAGAGCTGTGCCCGAGGCGGGGAACACTTGGGCTCAGCTTCCGGGCGGGCGGAGTGATGAGATGGAAATCCAGCTGTAGGGGTCGGGTAGGATTTTACAGACAAGGAAGCTTCGAGATTATGTAAATCAGCCTTTAATTGTACAGACTGCAGATAAGAGGCACGGATAGACTACGGCCTCTTTCGGGTGAGTTAGCTGGGCTGTGTTAGAAGATCCTCCAGCTTCTAGCTCTCAGGCTGGTGTCCTGGGAAGGGCCTGGCCACTTTTACAGGGTCTAGGATGCGGGGCCTGGTTCTTCAGGCAGTCGGTAGGTGTTTGGCTCCTAAGAAGCGGCCAGAACGCATTCCTTCAGGGACAGCTCCCTGTCAGCCTTTAGAGGAAGGTCCTGTCCCTTTCGCCCAGCGGGTTGGTAGTGAGATGGGGTAGGAGGCGTCTGGAGACCAGCTAGGCCTCTCTCCAGGTCCTGCTCCCAGTGACTCTTGTGACTTGACACCAGTTATTTAAGCTCTGTGAGCCACGGGTGCTACCTTAGCCTGGGAAGCGAGTGACACCTACCTAGGTAAAGAAGTCTGCCTCCCAGATCTGTGAGGCTGAGAGAGATGCCAGACACCACGGTGTGCACTGCACACGCGTGTGCATGGGGAGGCTTTTGTTTTCCTAAGAGTAGACCAGGTAACACAGAGGTTAGCTGTTGTCTAATTTCTAATTTTAGGTATGTCTTGTTTATGCAAATACAATTACAGTTCGAGTCTGTCAGCCTATGGAAGAGCCAGGGATTCATTCTTCTGCATACAAGGGGAGCATTGTTTTAGCCAGTCATTACCGGGTCAGCTTATTTCTGAAGCTATTCAGAAACATTTGCTATGTAAAGCCAAGACTGCTTCTCTCGTAATATTCCATATTTTCAAATTTGGTGTAGAACAAAGTGTATAGTCCTTCCCAGCGATCTAGTCTGGCGTTGCATTACTTTAGTACAATCACCTCTTGTTTATTCATGAACTCCTTATTGTGTTTTCTTTCTTTCTTTCTTTTTTTCTTTCTTTCTTTCTATTTTTCTTCAGTCTTTCCTTCTGTCAGAGTTGTTAACCCCATTCCCAAAGATCTGGGCAGGTGTCTGAAAACAAGATACAGTTAAGTCTGATGTTTTGTCACTAATTTGCTCCTGTCACAAAACCTCCAGCAAGGGGAAATGTTGAAGAGTTAATTAAGTGAGCATTTTCAAGCTTTAATCAGGCTTTGGGGGTCAGCATTTCTTGGCCTCCACCTGCAGAGCTAATTGAGGTTGAAATGATGGTTACAATTTGGCAGAATTCCTTTCCTGGGAAGCGGGGTACCAGTCTATCAGTGTTTCTTTTCCATCCATAGAATATGATATATCCAATGAGGATACCTTTCTACTAAACCTATCCCACTTACTACTTTCTTCAAAAATACCACCCAGACCCCTGGAATCCCTCATCTTCATACCTAGCTCAAAAGCAGAAGGAATTAGCATCACCCCAGTGGTCCTGGGACACTAGCCTGACTTAGTCTCATTGATTGAATCAGGACCCAGTGTGACAGAAGTCCACGCTGGACGGCTGGAGAAGCAAGGTGTGCACGGTTCAGCCTGTAGAGATCACGGGTGGATTTAAGGGCTCACAGTGAGGGATGCTGGGCAGCTGGGAACATTTGCTGATTGTGTTTGACAAACAAAACTCAGACAAAATTCCTTCCTTGGGGCTCAGGGGTAGAGGTTATTATGAATGGCTATGGGAGAAAAAGATCCAAAAAAATTGCAAACTGAAACAGTAACAAAAGTTGAAAGGACACGTTCTCCGTGAAGCGGCGCTCAAGTGTTTGGTGGAGATGAATCAGAACAGTTCTAAGGGAATGACTGAAAACATATTTAGGGTTTTCAGGCCATAAAGGGGTGTCATCAGCTGCCTTTTCCTTTCAGGCCAGTAAGTTTGTTCTTTGAATTATGTCCTTGAACAGTTGTGTTTATCCACTGTTTCACAGACCACTTAGAGCTATCGCTTCACATAAGCCTGGTTTTTTTCTTTTATCCTGAAAAATAATTTCAGATTAGCAAGAATGATATCTTTGTATGTGGAGAGACAGGCTCTTGCCATATGTAACCTGGGCTGGCCTTGAACTCCTCAAATGATCCTTCTGCCTCAGTCTCCCAAGTAGCTGCACTGTAGTTAGATGCAGCTGCACTCAAGAGAGCAAGAGTATTTTTAACAGTTCAGCCCAGGGCTCAATCTACTGGCAGTGCTGGGACTCGAACCTGGGGCCTTGTGCTAAGCTCTACCACTGAGCTGCATGCCCAGCCCAGGACAGAGTGGACCACACGAAAGAGTCTACTGAGAGGTGAACACTCACGTCTAGGGGACTCCTCCCGGGAGCCTGGCTTCATCTTCAGGTTCAGGGAAGGTGTCCCTAGGAAGAAGCTGTCCTCCTCCAACAGCGAGGAGGGCTGAGCATCCCTCTCCCCAGCCCTCAGGAGGCTGACACCGCGGAGCTGACCGGCAGAGATGAGAAGGCCAGGAATTTCCATCATTTCCTGCCGGGCAGGACTCAGTGGGCCCAGCTGAGGCCCGGCTGTCAGCAGCACCCTTTCCAGACAGGAAGGGGCACAGGAGGCAGAGGACCGACCCTGCTTGATGAGCGGAGGGAAGGGGACAGGATTTGACTCGTGCCCTTCGGAGGGTTTCTTTGAAATGTTCAAAGCCGATTGCAGTACTTAGCAGGAGGGGGGCAGGTTTATTTATGAGATTGGGGGATCCTAGCAGAGTTGGTATTTCTGATTTCCTAAGAGCGTGGGGTCAAGTGGCAGGAGGCGTGGACACCAAAGAGATTCTCACCAAAGCTCATCTGGCCTTGGCTCCCCACAGCCCAAGCAGGGGAGTTCAGTGGTCTTCAGCTTTCTCTTAAATCACCTGAAGAAGCCGGGGGTGCAGCTCAGCAGCACAGTGTCTGCCTGGTAAGCATGAGGCCCTGGGTTTGATTCCCGGTACCAAAATCAATCAATCAATCACCTGAAGAGGTTTCACAATTTTGGTCATTAGCAGTAACAGATATCTGCAACCTTATTTACCGACATCGTGCACCCAGGTTCCCTTCTCTTTTAAGAAGCCAGGCCTCCAGATCCTCTCTGCCTTCCATATAATTTGATTTTTTAAAAACCACTTTCGTATGAAAGAAACTGGGAAGCTTCCTTTCTCGAATTATCCCCGACGTGCCAGGTGGTTTCTCAGCCATCTGAGGTCCCTGGGGTGGGGATCACCCGAGGCAGCTCTGGAGCAAGGGAAGGAAAGCTCTTGGAGCTGGACGTGGTGGCTGCGTTCGAGTCAAACCTGACCGCGAGGCGCAGGGCAGGGGCCGCGTGCTGGGGGTGTGCGTGCTTGGCCTTGGTGAGGCCCTGGGCTGCGCCTCCACCGTCAAGAAACCCAACCAGACCCTATTTCAGACCCCAGGTTCTCAGAGCACCCCAAGATTCCGAGAGGGGAAGTGAGTCCTCCCCGTATGTAAGGGGGCTAACTTAGCAGCTCCTTAACCACGCCTCCTGTTCCGTAATTTCATCACGTGCAGCGCACTGAGCCCCGAATTTTCCAGCCACTCTAGAATCAACTCCCTGCCCGCCTTCCCAGGGTGCGAGAGGGAGGGGAGGGGGAATCATTTGTTTTTCCAACAATTAGGTTGAAGCTGAATGTGGTTTGGTTTTATTTTTGGAAAAACTAAAGAAGAAAATACACTCAGCCTTTTTTCCCCCCCTGTGAAGACAGCATGAAGACATTCAGTTGTTTGTGGGGTGCGGCGGGGTGGCAGCGTGGGAAGGAGCCGTTCGGCGGCCGCGCTCTGAGCCCGGCCGCTGGAAACTCACGAACTCCTCGGTTTCTTCCCCTGCAGGCCCGGAGCGGCCGCGCGGGGCCCCGGGTGGGAGCCCCCACCTCCCGCAGTGCCCACGGAGCCTGGTACGCAGCGGGTGGGCAGGAGCCAGGCTCGGGAGCAGACGGAGACCCTGCCTCCCGTGCCGCCTCTGCCCCTCACCAGCAAGTCTCCGGGCGGCGCTGGCCTCGCTTTGCTCAGCTGCGAAGTGGGAGGAACAGCCTCGCGCGGCCGCAGCCCACGGCACCCGCGCCTGTGGGGCGCGGGGGGCCGGGAGAGCAGCAGGGCTGCGCTGAGCAGTGCTCTGAGTCTCCCGCTCTCGATTTTGGCTCCTCCCCGTTCCCCAGGCCCTGCGCCCCTCCCTGGGTGCACCCCAGCTCTCGCCCTGGGAAGCCCCGTGGCCTTTCTGCCTCCTGCGCTTTGCCTCTTATTTCCTGCCTCCGTGGGTAGCTCGCTGGGTCCTCACTTCTTGCTCTCTGACCTGCATCAAGGCTGACATTGGTTCAGGAAATACCAACGGAGTCTCTTTTATTGTGGGACTCTTCTCAAAATGTAAAGGCTTGGGGGCCGCTAGCAAAGAATCCGTCTTTTTTTTTTTTTTTTTTTTTTTTTTTGTCGTCTCTTTGAGACAGGGTCTCACTGTGCAGTTCAGGCTGGCTTTGAACTCACTTTGTAGCCTAGGCTGGTCTCGAACTCTCAGCAAATCCTCTTGCCTCAGCCTCCCAAGTGCTGGGGTTACAGGTGTGCGCCACCACACCCAGCTAAGGAGGGTGCGTACTACAGGGAAAGACAACTTGCACGGAGTCGGGAGGTAGCAGCAGTAGGGTTCAGGAAACCACGGGCAGAGGCTGGACGAGCTGTGTAGCTGCAGCTCCGCCGCCCGTTCACCAGCGAGGTGGCGGGGGCAAGCGAGCCCGTGACCCCACCCGCGGTGTCTCCCGTGAGCACTGAGGAGCAGCTCATCGGTGTAGCAGGGCCCTGCACCTAGGAAGAGCTACAGAAAGGGTCACGGGGCAGCGGGGGCCGTTCCAGGTGGGGGAGAGCCAATCACTGATGCATGTTATCTTTTGGGAAGCAAAGACGCTTTTCCAGAACCCCTCTCCCCCCAGACAACCTTCGCTCAGCGATCTCATAGGCCTGTGCTGAGGGAGCTTTCCTGAATCAGGAATGGGCAGGGACAGGCAGTGACGCTGGTTGGCTCGGGCCAGCCCTGTGCAGTGGATACTTACTGCGCAGGGTGCGGAATCCCAGCGCTGTCCCCGATACTGTTGCTCCGAGCGCCACTGTCCACATAGATGCTGTCAGCACATTCGGAATTTAACATTAAATGTGCATTAATTACATACCGTCAAATAGCAACGTAATTGTATTATAATCGGATCCATTATTTCTCATTTGTTCCGTCTCTATCGAGGTTGTGCCCTAAGTAGTTTATTTTTAAATTATTCTTTGTTTGTAATTTTGTGGTAAGTGGTGCTAGAAAGTGCTGGGCTCTCAGATACAAGAGTTGTTAGTTTATAAAAAGAGAAACCTTGCGAAACAAGAAATCAGTACGGCAGACTCGGAAATGAATGAATGAGTGAGTGAACAGAGGTTATTTTGCTGCATAGAACATAGTATTCTCCACAGTGTTAAGCAGATTTTTGAAGGAATTTTTTTTTCATAAAAATGAGGAACTTGAAAGAAAAAGTCTCAAATCTTCATGAACGCAGCTCTTGCCACACGAAACATTGTGAAACTGGTCTCTTCCTGAGTCATCACTACAAAGACTTTTTCCAATATTTCCTTTTTGTGGATTTTTCTATACTGACATTTGGCTTTTCTGGACACAAGCTTCTCTTTTTATGCACTCAAGTAGTTTTTTTTTTTAAATTCGAGCGTGACTGTTTTCATACACAGATCAATTTCTTTCACATGCTGCAAATGACGGAGGAATTCGGACTTGTCAGGAAAGTGGGAATTGAACTCAGAGGTCTGCAAACATTCTGGTGGAAATCCAGGCTGCACTTTTATTCCCAAAGCCAAATGATGTTCTGTAAACTCTGTTATTTGAAATAAACCCCCTAACGTGCCTTTTTTGTTCTGCGAAATATGAAAATGTAGAAATAAGGTAATGTCTGGTATTTTGTTTATTTCTAACTTTATTTTGGTGCAGGGGACGGAATCCAGGACCTCCTGGAGGCTGAGCACACGATCCTCCTCCAGCCCTCACTGCCGATAGTGTAGACCTTCAGTTGCCTATCGAAGCTCCAAACTGCCACAGTCCCCTAAGTATGGGATAGCCACATTGCTACCCCAGTTGGGTCTTTGTGCTCCTAAGAGAAAGTTCTGGGCCTTTTGATAAGGAATATCAAGAAGTAGTGATTGTTCTGCCTCAGTTTTTTAAATACAGAAGTCATACTGTTGAATTTCTCTTGGCAATAATTGAGAAGAAATGTGTATACTTCTAATAATTCTGATACACAGCCATTGAATGCCTTCCATGGGCTGTGAAACAGGGTACAGAGATAAATAAAATGAAGCTCCGGATCTTGACCATTTTATTTATTACCATCCACATTTAGAATTCTTTTTTCTTTCCAATTACTCAAAAGACAAATTATGTTTGGTTTTGAAATAAGTCTCACCATATAGTCCAGGACAGCTTCAAACTCTGCAATCTTCCTGCCTCAGCCTCCTCAGTGCTAGGAGTACAGGTAACAAATGCTACTATGTCTGACCAACCAAGAATTATTTTAAAAATCCTTATGAAAACAGAAGTTTTCTTTCAAAAGTATTTATGCTGATAGTAATGCTTCATTAGGACCATTCCCCAGAAAACTCATGTATGTATGTGTATAGAATTGGGAGCTGATATTTTGTGCTGGAAGTCGTAGGAAATAGGGTGTCAGAGTCACTTATAAATTCCACAGGTGGGAATAGAGTACAAGAGAGTGGAGCAAGCAGGGTGTGGTGGCGTACGCCTGTGAACCCAGTACTCAGGAGGCTGAGGCAGGAAGATCACTGAGAGTTCGAGGCCAGCCTGGGTTGCATAGTGAGACCTCAACTTTAAAAAAAAAAATCAAAGAGAAAGAGGGTGAGTCCATTGGCTCAGGGAAGAAAGGATGCCACATAGCAAGAATCTGGGAAGAGAGGCAGCACGAGAGAACTGGCCATTTTGGGGACAATGCGCACACTTTACGAGAGACTTGCTGAGAAGTTAAAGCAAGCAAGACTCCTGGGGGAAATGCCATTCCTAGTCAATGAAGTATGAAAACGATGTGACATTTATTAGCCATCCATCATGTATCGGGCATCATGCACAGTGAAGGAAGTAGACGTGGCTTTTGCCTTGAGGAATTTCACATTTAATGGAAAGCAGACGCACGTTTCAAACAGTGGTGTATTTGCATAAAAAAATACCAGTCGACCCTACCAGTTGCTTCCCCCGCCTGCTGCAGAATTTCAGCAGGCACAGTTGGGAACTGCACCTGCCTGCTGTTTATTGGTAAACCAGCCTGGGTCTCCCCTTTGTGCCTGCCTCTCTGGGTTGTGCAAGAAAAGAGAACGTGCAGCCCCCTTCCTTTGCCCCTTGGGAAGGGCCGGGTGAGCTGGGAGATGAAAGTGTTTCCCTCTCCGTGTGCTGCGCGTGCTGTCTGCCACAGCTGTTGCTGGACTGCAGCCCTGTGAGTCCACTCAGACTCAACAGCATTTACGCTCCCTTTCTTTTCTTTTTCTTTTTTGAGATAGGGTCTCACGCTGTGTCCCTGGCTGGCCTGGAATTGCTAGCAATCCTCCCGCCTCAGCCTCCTGAGTGCTGGGTTTATAGGCATGGCGTCCTTACACATGGTGTTGTTCCACTTTTGATAGACCATTGTGTGTCTCCTATAAACACCGAAGCCCATGAACCATGATTTCAGAGAACCCCAGTAGCTTCCAAATAGTAAATTTACCTAAGGCAGGAGGATCGCCATGAGTTCGAGGCCAGCCTGGGCCCCATAGTGAGACCCTAACAACAACAACAAAAAAATGTTACGCTATTAAGTCTTCATTTTCTCATTATGGAAAATAGAGAGTAAGACTTTCAGGGGCCTTGAGAGGAAGCAAGCGGACCTTGTGAGAAAAATGCTTTGTGCAATGCCTGATATTTACGGAGGTGTTCCATGAATACTTAGAGAACTAGTTTTCAAAAATAGGAAACAGACTATGAGTTGAGTGCTTCGGTTGTATGTGTTGATAGTCTTTCCTCTTGTGCACACTGCCTGCCTTGTGCTTGCGTGTTTGCTTGTGTGCATATGTGTGTGTGTGTGTGTATCGGGCATTTGAAAACTGCTGAATTGGAAACAGAGATCAGAGATACAGTCCTTCTTTTGCAATGTTTAATTACCTGTGTGAATTTGGTCAAATAATACGGATGATTTCAGTTTCTCTGCATCATGGGCTGTGTTAGAGATTGACATGGATACTGTGATTCACAGTTTAGTAACTTACTCTGCCACTGAGCTCGATTTTTAACAGATACTACTTTTTGTTCTTTTTACTTGAACAGTTCTAAGTGAATATTTTGTACCCTCATTTTTGATATATTTTCCCAGGTATCTGATGTTAATTTAGTTGGTAAAAACTGGCAGGTGACAAGCTCTTTTCTCATTAGTTTTGCTCAGAATTGTAGTGATCTTAGGATTTTTTCCATTTGGTTATATGTTCCTTTCAGGTCGCTGTGGAAGTATTGAAGCATTTTCTAGGTATAAGTGTTTTGAACAAAATTTATTTCAGACTTTTAGAATCAAACATATTTTCCCTCCAAGCTTCATAATACCAGTCGATAACTTCAAATAAAGGAACTTGTAAGTTTAGTAGAAAGCATGTAATGTTTCCATTGATAATCTCAAAGAAATTTGTTGATTTCTCCCAATCGAGTAATCCATTTATATTTACCAGGCTATGATTTTTTTCCTATGCATATCATGTTAATGAAGAACATCCCGACTGAAAATATAAATTCCCAAGTTATCAGCAAAACAAAATCATTTGAGCTGGGTCCCGTCTTTAGAAAAAGACCCAGGTTGGGGGCGGGAGGTGTGGAGCTCTGACTTTCTCAGCTTTTCTGGCAAGTGCCCAAGGATGAGAATTCACCAAGAAAAGAAGAAAGGCACCAGGTGGTCCCCTGGGTCCTGGGCCCTTTCTCTCTCCCTCCAGGACCAGTTCTGCAGAGTGGGGCCATCCGTATTTTAAAAGCTTGTGAGCTGGGCCTCTTCCCATCTGGGAAACTATTAGATCAGTTCCTTCCCTCTCAGCTTTTTGGTAAATAGTTAACTTCACTTTGAAAATAGTCAGCATGAGAAGGAGGGGAAAAATAAAGGAAAGAAAAAAAAAGATTAGTATTCCAAAAAATTTTTTTTCTGTTTATAATTACACCTGGAAAGATTTGATAATAGTAAACTGAAAATGTGCTTTTTGTTTTTGCAGAGATGGATTTAGGTACACCCACAACTCGGGAGAGCTGAGGAATTTTGGGGTTCCTGAATACTAAAGAGGGGAAGAGAAAGGAAAAGAGACAGGAGAAGGAAAGAGGAAAAGGGCTGGAAGTGGCAGAAAATTCCACAGGTTTTGGGGTTGAGGTATAAGGAATCTTAGTTCCCAAAAACCAGAGACTTAGGAGGAAGGGGAAAGCAACCCCTTGCATATTTTTGTTTGTTTATTTGTTTGTTTAAGACAGGGTTTCATTATATAGTTCAAACTGGCCTTGAATTCACTATGGTAGGCTAGGCTGGCCTTGACCTCATAGCAATCCCCCTGCCTCAGCCTCCCAAGTGCTGGGATGACAGCATGCACCACTGTGCCCAGGTCTCAGGGGATCTGTAGCAGAGCCACGGCACTGTCTGAGAAAGGAAGAGTAATGTATTTTGAGTCATTACAGTGTGCCGTGTCCTCAGCATGCTTTCTTGAATCTTTCCGGAGCTCTGCTCGGGCAGGCCTCGAATGTCATGATCAAGCTGCAAGTTACAGCACACAGAATCATATCCAGAGAAAGTCAAACCCAGAGCGGGGCTGGACCTGAGAAAGGAAGAAGACAAACTGGAGCCATTGCGAAGGGGGCGGCGGTCAGAGAATTTCAAGCGTCCGAGGGAGCAGAGGAGGGAGGCAGCGACCCCGGCGATCTCTGGGGTAGTCCCAGTTCATCGTTGCTCGAGAAACCAGGAAACTCCATGGGCTTCCAAACTGTACCTCTCCTAGACTTCATTTTTGGCTTGCACTTAATTAAGATGATAGGCCTCTTTCAAACTACAGATAGATACACCAGGATGTTTTAGAAGCAGTGATGGTTACTGCTAATCATATGTAATTTAAGGGAATTATTTCATCAGATTGCTTTTTTCTTCCTGTAAAATGAAGCTGAAATCAGTGATCGTTATTTTGAGACTCGGATTGCAAAGCTAAAAAAGATTTGAGGAGTTGTGGATCTGACTGCCTGGTCTGAGGAAGAAATGTCTGTGTCTTTAGGACAGGAACTCAGAAAGAATAAACGCTAACTTTTCAGAGTTAAGGCCCGTTTCGGTCTGTGCTCATCTTTCTTCCCAGAGGAGGGCGGGTACGCAAGACTCATCTCTAGACTGGCTGGCGGCAGGAATGTGATGGTAGGAGAAGCCTCCTGGAAGCGCAGATCCCCACGGTGAAGGGGTCTGTGGAACCCTGCTGTGGAGAGGCTGGGTGGATCGGTTCTCTGGGCCTTGCTGCTGGGCTGCTGGGCTCCTCAGGGGAGTCCTGTGGCTTCACTTTCTCTGGAAGTAGAAACCAGTTCTTATCATGTGCATGAGTCTTCAGCCTTCACCGAGAGTTAGAAAAAAAATGCAGCAGCATCTATAGGGTACCCGTTACATCCTGGTCCTCACCTGGACCTTGGACTGCATTGTCAACATACAGGCTAGTGACCAGTACGTCCTCCCCCCATGCTGAGGACGGAGCCCAGGGCCTTCACACTGGGCTGTATCCCCAGCCTTTTTTTATTTTTTATTATGAGGCAGGGTCTTGCTAAGTTGCCCAGACTGGACTTGAACTTGTAATCCTCCTGTCTCAGCCTCCCATGATGCTGGGATGGCAGACGTGCACTACCACACCTAGCTAAAAAATGTTTGTTTAGTTATTATTTTCTGGGTATTACAGATTGAACCCAGGCCTTGGACACATTAAGCAGTGCCCCACCTCTAACCCTTGTGCCTGTATTTGTGGTGTTTACAGTCTATCAAGGGAGGAAAAAAAAATAGGATAATGACAGTATCACTTGAAAAATACTTGAAATAGAAGATAACAGAGGACCCAGGTCCTGCAGTTAATTCTGTAGAGAGAGAAGAACCAAGGGGAACCCTGGGTCAAAGCCTTTCAGAAGGATGACAGTTTGGGGAGGGGCACTCAAGTGAAGTCAGCAGGCAGCCACGTGGGAGCAGGACCTCTGCTAGGAGAGGCAGAATAAAAGCCTCTGAGTCGCATCCATGAGCACTAAGAACAGCCAGGCCTTGTGTCTGCTCATTCTGCGACCGTGGATTTGACTGACTGTGGGTAGGAAATATTTATAAGAAAAACCTGCTGCCAAGCATAGCGCTGCACGCCTGTAATCCCAGCACTTGGGAGGCTGAGGCAGGAGAGTTGCTGCAAGTTTGAGGCCACCCTGGGCTACACAGTGAGTTCAAGGTCAGTCTGGACTATGTAGTGAGACCCTGCCTCAGAAAACCAAAACCCAAACCAAACCAAGCCAAACCAAAAAACCAAAACCGAAAACACCCTGCATCTGAACCGGTTGCGTATAGCCTTTTGTCTTTCTCTGAACATTACAGTGTAATATTTATTTACATGGTATTTACACTGTGTTAGGTGTGTATTTTATTTTATTGTTTTTTGGAGACAGGGTCTCACTCTGTAGTCCAGGCCAGCTTTGAATTCACTATGTAACCCAGGCTGCCCTCGAACTCTTAGTGATCCCGCTGCCTCAGCCTCCCAAGGGCTGGGCTCACAGGCGTGCACCACCACCTCCTACAGTCTGGTGTTAGGAGACATCTAGAGAGGATGTAAAGGCCATGGGAGGGTATATATATATGTAAGTAAATGCAGAAGGGGCTCATGCATCTGCAGGGTTTGGTGTCTGCATAGGGTCCTGCACCGATTCCCCGTGGACCCCAAGAGACAGCTGTCCCCTACCTTGGTGGGAAAGTGGACCGGGGCTGTGCAGACGGGGAGGGAAACGCATCAGCACCCGCGTTTGGACCCCCCAGCAAGTTACTGTCCTCCGATGCTGTTTATTAAGCACCTAATAGGCGCCAGGTGCCCTGGAGGACTCAAAAGAGTAAACCACAGTCGGTTCTTGCTCCTGGAGCCGGTAGTAAATAATCCGAGTTAGCTTCTCGGTGCCGACTGAAGATGGGACCCAGACGCGAGGGAGTCCGGAGAGGAGAAGGCAGCTGGCACCGTTGGGCTGAGCCGTGCCGTGCACAGGCGCGGAGGCAGGGATGGGAAGGGAAGAACCCGGGCAGGAACCTCCAGGCTGGGGCCTGCGGGCGCTGGGAAAGCCGCGGGGGGATTAGACTGGATTGCACGGAAACCACGGGTCTCCCAGCGCGTTTCAGGGGCCACAGCCGGATCTCAGCAGCTCACACCCCGCGGTGTCCCTGGGAAAGAAGAGCAGGGCTGGGGTGCGGAGCGAGCTGTCGCTGTGCGCGCCGGGTAAGCTGACGATGGACTGGTGACACCCAGAATGAAGTGAGAGAGAAGAAAGATGCCAGAGCGAGAGGCGGCGACTCCACCCCGGCGGCGCTGCTCTGAGGGGAAGCGATCGCGTCTGACCCCGGGCCCGGGGCAGGAGGGGAGGGCGGCCGCGTGGGGTTGCGCATCTGCCGCGCCCGGCGCTGCCCTGAGATGAGACTGGATCTCAGGGTGACTTCCGACCTTGTTTGGTTGATGATTGCTAAATATTTTAGATGTGGCGATTTGTAGCCAGGTACGGACAGTCAGCGCTCGCACGGATTTATTTCCCGGGCCTTGCGCGTGCTCAGTGAACGCCTGCAGCCTGCAGTTTGCTCGCGGGGCTGGGCCAGGAGGCGTTTGTGATCGCGGGGAAAAACAAGATGACTACAAACCAAGCCCACGGCAAAACCTTGTAAGAGGAGTGTGAAGCGGAACTCTGTGGGTCCCCTGCCCTGCACGGGTAAGGAGACGGCTTTCTGGAAGCGCCCACGCGGAAAACTGCTCTGAGGTGGGACGGTGCCAACCTGGGGGTGCGGAAGTGGAGACAGGGCCAAGAGGGCAGCAGCGGGAACGGGGGAGGCAGGAGGACTGTCTCTGTGGGAGCCTGGGCCCGGCCACCACCCTCTCCCCAGCCCCCTCTACCTCCCCATCACCCCAGAGAACTGCTGTGCACAGACCTGATTCCTGCGTTGTTGCCAGGGAGGGCTGGCACCAGAGATGTTGAGCTTCTTGTATTTCCGTGACAGACCCTTGCCCTGTAGTTCAGGTTGACCTTGAACCCGCCATGTAGCCCATGTGCTAAAGGCCTGGAACTCAGGGCGATCCTCCTGCCTCATCCTCCCAAGTCCTGGGATGACAGGCCTCTCCAGGTCAGGAGGAATTAAACTGGAACTGGCTTCCTTTGTCCTTTTCAAATAAAGCACACCGGCTTCAACAAGTGAACTGGCTGTGGGTGTTGGTCGAATGTTTCCACACCCGTTTCTACGTGCTCACACTCAGAGTGCGATGCCAAGGCAGAAGCCCCCACACACACACACACTTAGTGACAGTGTCACAGAGATGTGAACACCTCACGCACTTCACTCGCTGAAAGAATTCAGTGGCTTTTAATATTCAGAGTGGCGCAGCCACCACCAAGACCAGCTCAGAACACTTTGATGGCTCCTGAAGGAAACCTGGTGCCGCGGAGCTGTCCCTGCTCCCTCGGGCGCCCCGTGGCCCCTCGTGCCTGGTCACCGCCCGGCTGCGCCTCTGGATGTGTCTCTTGTGGCTGTTTCACAGAAACGCGGTTTTACAGTACCTTGTTTTGTGGCTGGCTTGTCTCACTGCGCTTAGTATCTTCAAGGGTCGTGCACGCTGTCGCACTTGCTGGGTTATTCGCCACCGCTCGGATGGGTGCGCACGGATGTGCTGCGTCTCACTGACC
This sequence comes from Dasyprocta punctata, assembly GCA_004363535.1. NCBI lineage: Eukaryota > Metazoa > Chordata > Mammalia > Rodentia > Dasyproctidae > Dasyprocta > Dasyprocta punctata. The sequence goes on along the minus strand of RJWM01010004.1, from coordinate 22,257 downwards.
TGTTCCTTAGCCAGGAGGCGTTCGCGTTGCTCTCGCTGGTGGGGACCGGGGACCGCGCTGTGGTGAACGCTCGGCACGGTCTCCTGTGGGTGTACGTTTTCACTTCGCTTCCTCCTGGGAGTGGAGTTTTTGGGTTATATGTTTAATCTTGTGAGGGGATGCCAGACATATTCCAGCATTATTAAGTACCGTAGTCACCTTTACTGAAAAAAGGGAGATAAAAACCCTCGAGTTATTTAGTTGTAGTACAGCATGATGGATGCTAGCTAAAAAAGCGTAGAATTGAAATGACCCAAGAGTAGCTTTACCTACAGTGTTAATTATTTACATCACAGTATCTTTTTTTCTTTTTGTCTTTTTGAGACAGGGTCTTGCTATGCAGTTCAGGCTGGCCTTGAGCTCACTTTGTAGCCCAGGCTGGTCTTGAACTCTCAAACGATCCTCCTGCCTCAGCCTCCCGAGTGCTGGGATTACAGGTGTGCACTCCCATGCCTGGCTCTGGTTAACATTTTATTCTCCTCCTTTCCCTGAGGCCTCTGAGCCTGGTGAGGTCTCTGAGCCAGGTGGGGGCTCTGAGCCAGGTGGGCGGCTCTGCCTAATCTTGTGGTGTGGTCACCTGCCATAAGCCGCATGTCACCACTGAGCCCTTAAAAACATGTTCACACTGAGATGTGCAGTGAGTCCTTTTAGTTCACCCTGGGTTTGGGAGACTTACTTTGCAATAAAGCATATGAAATCTCTCATAGTAATTTTTATATCAATTACGTATTGAGATGATAGTATTGGGTGTCAAGGGGGTGAAACAGTATATGAAAATAATTTCACTTGTTTCTGGTTATGTTTTTAGTGCAGCTACTAAATGTAAATTATGCCTGTGGCTTGAATGACATATCTATTTGTGCTGTTATCTATAATTTTCAAGACTTTTTTTTAAAAAAATTACTAGTAACTTCTTTTTAAAATCACTGTGAAAAGTTTGGGACTCTGTCTACCCCTGAAGTGGGATGGGTCAAGGAAACACAAGTCAGCTTTTAACGCCAGGGCCTCATGGCAAACTCCTGGGGTGACATGGGGAGCCTGGTCCTGGGCTCCTCCTCCAGCTAATGTGTGAATGCCGCTTAATCACAGAGAGCCTCGGCCCCGGGCCGCCTGCCCGCTTTTCTCTAGAGGGTCAGTATCCAAACTGTCAGGAAGACTGAGCTGAAGGTGTAGTACACTTGGCAACTTCTTTTTTGTGCAACTCATTATGAGTTGATGTTTTTAATCTCAACTATCTGGACGTGAGGTTACTGCTAGTGGTTTTTGATTCAAAACAGAGAACAGACCTGTGTTTTGGCAGCATCCCCAGGTAACGTAATTTAGCTTGACGCAAGGCCTTAAGACAGATAAATTCCTGAATTTTGTTCCACTGGGAAGAAAACTTCTTATCCCTTGACCGGGGCCTTTTCGCTGATGTGTAAGATGAAACTTGGGGTGGGGACGGGGGATTCAAAAGGTGAGACAAGCCCATAAAACCTGAGGCATGTAGTAAATGGAGAATCTGGGTCTCCCTCTCAAGAGGCCCATTCCAAGAGACTGCAGGAGAAAGAAGAACAAAAGTAGGTAGGAGGCTGCCAGAATTTTATTCTTGGATGACAACAGAAGGATTCTACATGCATTTAAGTGTCTCTTGTCAAAAAAACAAAAACAACAACAAACAGTCTTCCTGTTTTATTGGTGCTGCATGCTTGAGTTCAAAACCTAATCACAATAACTCTGTATTTGCTTCTGTCTTGATGAGTGCAGTGAAGAATTCGGTGGGCCAATCAGCCATCACTCACCACTCGCCCTGTTACAGAGGGAGCCTCAGGACAGGCCCCTGGGAAGTCCTGAGAGGTCATTGTGGTTGACTGAAAAACAGAATAATTAAGAGAGAGAGGGCAATCTGAGAATCTAATATGCGCCTTGAGCACATGGGTTTCCAGGTTGATTTCAGGGCTGGCCTCCTGAGCAGTAACCCTCCCTTGAGGAGGTCCTAACCATCCCCTTTTCTTCTCTCTTCTCCTCCTGCCTCAGACCTGAGAGGCATGGCAGAGTCCAGGAATTATATCTGGCCCTGGCTTTGTTTTGCTTCTGCCCCAGAAGCTTCTAGAAGGTGAAGGGTCAGAGACAGCAGCATCCCAGCATGCCCTAGCTGTGCAGAGAAGGTTGCTCTCACTTCTTGGCCTTAGATGAGTTTTAAGGTAGAGAAAAATGGTGTTAAACACTCCTTGTGGTAGTCTGCTTTTTGTTACAGTATCGTGATGTACCCGAGGCTGGGCAACTTTATAGAGAAAAGATGTTTATTTTGGTTCACAGTTCTAGAGGTCCAGGGTTCAGGCCCATATTTGCTGATGGCAGAGTCCAATGTGGGGCATCACAGGGCAAGACATAGGGTTGTGTCCACCTCTTCAGATCCAAGCCCCCAGAATTCAATCCCGGGGCTCAGGCCTGATGACTTTAATCCTGGTCCTCCTGTTGTAGTCAGGGGTTACAGAGAGAACAACTGCATGCAGGACACCAAGTTTATAATACTATTTTATAATAGTCACCCAGAGTTGAACACACGGAAGTGCAGGAAAATCTGTCCACAACAACCAAGATATTTAGCCGAGGGCCTGAATCCCACAGCAATGTCTTGCAAGAGTCCAGCTAGGACCCAAATGCATGACAATGCCAACATCAGTTCCAACTGGAAATCTAAGAGCCCACAATAAGGACTCACGCCAGTCTATTTACAGTTTTGTGCTGGGAAGGCCAAAGGTCAGTGATGGAACTAGGAAGTCTATGCCAGTGGGGTGAAGGAGCTGTGCAGTGGGTTGAGGGTTCTACACGGGAGACGAGAAGTCACGCTCAGAAGAAGAAGCAGGGCTGCCCTGAAGAGCACCACAGCCATCCCAGCAGCAACGAGGTCCCGCGCTCCTCCGACGATGGAGAATAGTCGAGCACAGATCAGGAAGCCCAGCGTGACAAGCTTCTCCAGCACACAGCTTCCCCTCCGGAGCCAGGAAGCGATGCACAATGTGAGGAGCAGAGCTCCCGCAAGGTGAACCACAGCCACTCTCTTTGATGAGGTCCCGAGCTTTTCCAACAGTACTGGCCGAATCCATATTGGGGAAGCCAGCATGACAAGCACCTCTGGGAGAACCATTGGCTAGAAACAGCAACTCTTAAAAGAACCCACAACGCCTCTCTCTTCTTCTCCATGTCTCTATTTATGCTGGCAACTTTATTCAGGTGGAGCATCTTTACTCAACACCAACTGAATTAATTCAGCTGGTGCTAAGTTGACCACCAGTTTTTAATCCATAACACCTCCTGAAGGCCCCATCTCCAAACTGAAGTCAGAGTCAGTTTCCACCACCTCCATACCTCGCCGTGGGGAAGCAATTTCAGCACATGGACCCTCGGGGGACACACTCAGACCACATACACCACAGCACCCCCATATCTCCACCCCATTTTACACACTACACACCCATCTGTCTTTTCCAGTCATCCAGCCCCTTCCCTGCTTCAAGCTTTCCCAGTGAGGAAAACGGTCTGATTTAGGATTTTATTTATAAATTCATTCTACACGCATGTCTCAAGGTTCTGTGTATGCCAGCTCTCCCAAAGCGAGACTCAAGGCAGACCCGGGTGTTGCCTGACTCCAAAGAATACACAACAGGCAACGCTTCAGACCTGCAGCAGACTGACGGGCCATAGCATCTCTCCCTTCCTTCCTTCCTTCCTTCCTTCCTTCCTTCCTTCCTTCCTTGACAAGGTCTTGCTCTGCCTTGAACTTGTGACCCTCCTGCTTCAGCCTCCAAAGTGTTGTAATTACAGGCCTAAGTTACCCTGTCCAGACATCCTTCACATTTTAAGACGAAGATAGTCCCTCTGCCTGTACCTGAGAGCCATCCTGTCCCAAGTCTGTCCGAAGTCCTCCTGAGAGTCCGGGCAGTTCATCTCTCCCCACCAGTTACTTAGGCGGCGGCAGCCAAGGTTCTCTGAAGACACCCTGCAGAGTGAGGCCCCCCCAGGGTGTCGGTGGGAGAGACAGTGCTCCATCGGAGAGTGAGGTGTCTGAGAATGATCAGACGGGGAGGGCTTGTGACCCTAAATCCTGCCTAGCGGAAGTTGAGACAGAGGAGGCCCACGATCAGTAGGGCTGTTTACCAGGTGGCCTTGTCCAGTGGTGGGAGAGCTGAAGTCTGTATTTTTTCTTTGTTGTTTTTTTTTTTTTAGACAGGGTATCTCCATGTGGTTCAGCCTGACCTTGAACTTTTGGCAATCCTCCTGCCTCAGCCTCCCAAGTGCTGGGATTCCGGGCAAGTGCTGCCACACCGAGCGGTGAAGTCTTTATCTGCTCCCAGGGTCCCAGCGGTTGTGACTCACAGGAGCCGTGCACTGCCTGGGGCAGTGGTGGCTGGCGCCTGTGGCCAGAGGAGCGGGTGGCCCGAGCATTCCAGCCTGCTGCCGCTCCTCCCTCCGCAGCCTCCCCAGCCTCCCTCACATCTCCTCAGTCACTGGGCGGTCAGCGGCTCAGGTGGGGAAAGGAGACTCACTGGCAATGACCAGAACTTCACATCTGCTTAGCTTAGTAGCGGTTACAATGATCATAGCGTGCTTAACACAAGAAATAAAAACGTCCTCGCCGAGCCGTTCCGAGGGTAACCACGCTCAGAAATTAGCGATAGAGGCTCGGATCCTCTGAGAACGTTCTGAAAAGTGACTCATTTTTTGTACCGAAACAGAACAGCGCACTAACTGCAAACAGATCACCGGCGAGCCGAGCAGCTTTCTCCGTCCAGCTTTCGGGCTTGAGGTTTCTCTAGCACTGACCGTCCGGTTTCCTGAGCCCTTCTGGCAGGACACTGTGCGCCCCTCTGCCGCAGAGAGAACGCGGCGGCTCTGGGGAACCGCAGCTTTGTGCAGAACTGGACATACTTATGTAACTCAGTCAGAAGAATTTAAAAAATAGGAATTTCCAATCTGTAAACTGACTGTGACTTTTGAAAAAACTCCCTGTATCGGGCCAGGAGGATATGCCAGCCCCTTCCTCGTCAGCTCCAAGCAGTCAGGGAGCCAGTTTTTGTTGGCAGCGATGTTGAAAAACGCTGAATGAATGAGGCTTGTTTTCATTCTGCTCCTCCTCTTGGAGGAGCGGCCGGGATGGCCGGCAGCTACAGGGACTCACTCCCGGGTTCTTCATGGCGGAGTCTAGATTGTTCGCTTCACATCTCCTCTAAGTAAACACACAGCGGGCTTTCTGGACTTGCTTCCCAGCTGTTTAGCAAAGCCCATCAGTGCTTGTCACCCATTTGAACAGTCCCTTCTCCTTCTGTGGGAGATAAGGAACTCGAATGGATTCACTCCAGTCCAGATCCTCTGTCTGATTGTGTACGCCCTGCCTGGCCACCGCCCTCGCCTTTATTGGCCTGAGCATGTGACACAGACATTCTTCAAGGCCAGGTTAAAACCATCTGCAGCGTAGAAATCAGCAGAGCTCCCCAGGGAGGGTGTTCGCTCCCCAGCATGCTGATCTGTTTCCTGTCTTTGTTATGATTTCTGCGCTGTAACTGAATATCCTTCGGTGCTCCGGCAAGCGGGCGCTACGCGCAGCTGTGTCAGCAGGCCAAGGGCTGCTGGCTTCAGGGGCTCCGTTCCGCCCGCATGGCCGGCGTCCTCGGCCCCGGCAGGCCGATGCATTTACAGCCCGGGCCGTGGGCCTCGCTGCGCAGTCCAAGCCATCGCATGTAATCTAATTAAGACTCATTATAAGGAAGAGCAGTTACCTAGCTGCGCTGGCCTTTGCCCAGGAAAAACTCATGGGAACAGGTGCGAGCCACCGTCCTAACACAGTGCTGCTCCTGAAAATGCTGCCAGAGGCTGTAAAATAGATGACCTTGAACCGAGAGGCAGAGGGGCTGAGCCCTTGACCCAGCAGCAGGGAGTGCAGTGTCGGGGCCGTGCCAGTATAGCTCTTGTCTACCACCTGCATTTCATGTTTGCTTTTGGGGCACAAAGCTGATCTTGCCATCCCAACAGCCGTCAAGTCTGCGGCTTCTCTGGACTCAGTAGTGAGCCGTGAGAAGTTCCCGCCGTGCCCGGGCCACAGCTGAGCAAGCTGCTCTTTGTTGGAGAAGAAACCACGCTTTTTGGAAACCTTGTAGCTTGCATAGTTTATTCTCCAAATACAACATCAGCGACCAGCGGGTTTCCAGTAAGCTTTGAGAGTGTTTAACCCAAAGTGGGTTTGTGACCTTCTTGCATGAGGTGTGACAAGACTCCAGGGGAAGCACAAGTGGATTGCCGGTAACTCAGACGTCCCGCTGGCCTGGCATGGGGGGCAGAGCCTGGCCGGCCGCACAGTCCCCGGAGGGTGCTCCCAGGCCGGCCACCCCGCCCCACGCAGAGCAGTTCCTCTGTGTGGGCTGCTTCATGAGCTCCTGGCCCACGATCGCTGCAGATCCCCCGGGCTCTGTGGCCTGTAACCCAGCCAGGGGTTCAGGGTTTGCGTGAGGTCACTGACCTGAGCTGCGCGCAGGATGGAAATGGACAGTGTGTTGTGTCCTTTAGACTCGGAGGCAGCGTTAATGCCAGGTGCTGTTTTCAGTCTTCACTGAGAACTCAGGCTGGGCACAGCGCAGGGTGCCTGTCGAAGTTTCACGCCTGCCTCCCCACGACAGGGCCAGTGTGGGCGTCAGGTGCTTTTCTGCAGTTCCATGCAAGTGGAATGCAGAAACCTAGTGAAAGTCTCCACGTAATGAATTGTAAGGCTGTCTTACAGCCAACCGTCCTCCGGCCCCGGGCTTCGTGATCCCACCTGAGGGCCGACAGGTAGTCTGATTTCATACCCCGCCTGGGCCAGACACACTTAAGTATTGTGTCATTTAAATTATGTCATGCTACTCTTACAGTGCTGTAGTGTCACGGTGCCTTTCATTCCTATTCATCGTCCAGTGTAGCTTGCTGTCTCGCTGTGCGATGGTCTAGAATAGGAAATGGTGATTTTTGACATTGATTCTGTCTGGCTCACAAGTCCTGTCTGAAGGGCGATGGGTGGTCTAGTGGTTATAAAAGGTGGCCTCAGGGCCGGGAGTTTGGCTCAGTGCCTTAAGCGCCTGCCCTGGCAGGCGTGAGGTTGTGAGTTCAATCCCCGGTGCCGCAAAAAAAAAAAAAAAAAAAAAAAAAAAAGGTGGCCTGGCACAACTGGTAGGAGGATAGGATTGCTTGGGACAGCAGCAAAATCCAGGGACATTAGTGATCTTCAAGTGTGACTCTAGCCAGGATATGTCTCTCATCTCTTTGAAAATAAAACTCGAATTCTGATTATAGGAAGCCCTTTCTATAAACTTAAGGGTTCAGCATTTAATTGTTGTCATACTTACTGAATGATTATAATATGTCACACTATTTTAGGCTCTGGAAATGCAGTGAACAGATAGAAAGTATCTGCCGTTGCAGCGGATGGCAAAACAGAGAATAAGCTAACTTGAGGAAGGATATAAGTCAGGTAGTACAGTAAGCGCTGTGGGGGCACTTGGGGCCGGGGAGCAACCACGAGGGAGGGACGTGGCTGTGTTAGATCAGGCGCGGAAAGGCCTCTCCCGGGAGCCGATGTCGGAGCGGAGAGTGGAATGGTGTGGAGGCTGCTGTGATCGGAGAAAAGCGCTTTATAGTCCCAGGGAGTGGGGACTTCCGTGGGAACAGCCCGGAGCGTTGGGGAAGAGAATCAAGCCAGAGGTTGCTGGAGTAGTGCGAAAGGGAGAGGGAAGGGAAGCCATGGGGGACAGGAAGGGCTGGACTCCGTGAGACTGGTGGCCCATGGGGAGGGCCCTGGAGTCTGGGAAGCCTTTGTGGGTTCATGAAGAGAAGCGATAGGATCTGACTGCATTTCCTTTTTTTTGTTTGTTTGTTTTGTTGTTGTTGTTGTCTTTTTTTGGGGATGGTGTCTTGCTATACAGTTCAGGCTGGCCTTGGGTTCACTTTGTAGCCCAGGCTGGTCTCAGATTTGCAACGATCCTCCTGCCTTAGCCTCCTGAGTGCTGGGATTACAGGAGTGCGCCACCATGCTGGGCATGGTCTGACTGTGTTTCATCCCTGCAGCCACACTGCCTCCTCCATGGACAGAGGCGGTGATGGGCTGTGGGGCGGGGAGGTGGGCATGGGAGCAGACAGACCTGCTGGAGGTTGTGCCACGAGACAGGACGGGAGGTGGTGACCAGACAAACCCTGGGAGGATGAGAAGGGACAGGGTCGGGATGTGGCTGAGAGGCAGAGTTGATACCGCGCTAAGCAATTTCGGAATGACTTTCAGGTGCTTGATCTTAGCATCTGGTGAGCAGGGTACATTTGTTGGTCTTGTGAAGTCTGAGGAAGGAATAGACCTTATAGTTTGTGGCAAGCTTGAAGTCCTTCTTGTATTCAACCAATGGGATATAACCGCACTAGTCTGGAGCTCAGAGGAGAAGCTGGGGCTACAGATCAAGATTGGGAGCATTCAGGGTATAGATGGAGATGGAGGGTGAGGACTCAGTGCTGGGGTGTGGCTTGAGGGATGGAGGCAAAACTCAGCATTCCTCTCTTCTGCAGAGTTCTGCACCGATAAACCTCCATCCCATAGGCACATTCCTTTCCACCCCAACCAGCAGCGCTGTGAGCTTCCTGTGTGCTGGGGACAGGGGAGACAAAGGGAGAGGACTTTCCTTTCCTTCTTCCTTCCCTGTCCTCTAATTTCCCTTTGCTTCTCATCTCTTCCGTTTCCTGTCTTAACCGCCAAGTCTAGAGGTCCCCAACATGGCCCCGAGTGGGCCTTGTCCTTGTATCTCCTAGCCAAACCTTCCTTTGTCACGCCCCAGGACAAGCCCAGTGACTCTGATCACATGACAGTAATTCACAATTCTTGCTCGCTAACACTGCTGTCACTTCTAACTAAGGGAAGTTGGCCTGATGCGGAGGAAGGAGGAAAATAAACCACCAAACCCCTGAGATCCTTCTTTCTTCCTCAGAAATTCTGGGCGTCAGAAAATGAACTTGGCAGCAGTTTCCTTCTGGTTTTTAGGACGATGGTACCTTTTGGTTACAGTCTTGTAAACTACTAACTTCAAGTTCCTGTGGCTCAGGACCCCTGACGTTGCTGCTGGGAGTTGGTACTGTTTGATGGGAAAAGTCAAAGCACCCTTACCTCCCTCCCTCCCTGGCAGACTTTGTGCTCCAGCTCAGAGCTGCTTGTGCTGCAGGCGCACAGAGAAGAAATGCAGTGTGCTCAAAGACATTGGCAGAATGCAGTACCTCACAAAATAAAGCTAGAGGTTGGTGCTGGACATTCAGTCTTCGGGTCCTGCTTTGATGGGAGAACATCCTGGATTTGGCAGAGCTAAGCACAGCGGATCTTTTGTACTCCCACGGAATCCTGCCAGAGCCAGCACCCAGAAGCACAAAAATTCAGGAGAGTTTCTTCCAGGATCCTTAGGAGATGTTCATTGGTGGTGGTGATGATAGTGAGGAGGAAGAGGCTACCAAAGAGAGAGAAGGTCCTAGAAGCAGGAACCCAAGGAATAAAAAGTGATAATGGTAGCAAGAGCGGTCATCTGTGAGCACTCACGGCGTGGCAGGCACCGTGTTATACTCTGCGTGCCTAAGCCCAGTTCTTACCGTTACCCTGTAAGGAAGGTTCTCAAGTGGGGACCCCATGTGACCAATGAGGAAACTGAGCCATAAGGAGCTTTGTAAACTGCCCAAAGTTACAGGCCAGGGGGTGGCACAAATTTGAAACCAAGTCTGTCTGATTTTAGAATCCATGTTCTTCATCTAAATCATGTATATTGGACAAAGCATTATATACCATTCAAGTTTTTTTCCCCTAAGGTAGTATGTAATTGTTGATGGCAATGAAATTTTTGCACTCGATATCTATCCTGCTTAGCAGTAGATCATGTGCAGTTGAACATTCAAAGATAAGTGACATTATTTTTCAGCAGCTTACATCTAAGTGTGAGAGACAACATAATCTTGAAAAAATAGTATAAGGCGGTATGCAATGAAGTGCTTAATCGTGGGCATAGACAAAAACTCCAAGCTGGGGGTTGTGGTGCACACCTGTCATCCCAGCACTCTGGAGGGCTGAGGCAGGAAGGTGGCAGGTTCAAACCTAGCCTGGGTAACTTAGTGATGACTTAGTGAGACCCTGTCTCAAAAAGTAAGGAACTGAAAATGGGGATGTAGTTCAGTGTGAAGACCTGGGTTCCATCTCCAATACCAAAAAACAAAGCAAAAACCTTCTAGGGACACCAAAACAGTGTGGGTTACAAGGGTCAAAATGATATCTTTGCTCTATAACTTTTTATTTTATTTGACTGGTTGATTGATTGATTGAATGAGACAGGGTCTCACTATGCAGTTGACGCTGGCCTTGAGCTCACTTTGTAGCCCAGGCTGGTCTCAGACTTGCAACAGTCTTCCTGCCTCAGCCTCCTGTGTGCTGGGACTAAGGTGTGTACACAGCATGCATCTCCATGCCTGACTATAACTTTTCCTTTCGTAGTGTATGAAAAATAATACTTGAGCTGTATCTTCCACAAAAATGAAACCTCATTCTAAGAAATACTGTTATGACATTTGTTTCTTTTTGGGGGGCAGGGTGTCTTTTTGAGGCAGGGTCTCACTATGCAGTTCAGGCTGGCCTTGAACTCACTTTGTAGCCCAGGCTGGCCTCGAACTGGCAGCAATCCTCCTGCCTCCGACTCCCGAGTGCTCAACATTTCTTTCAATGAGAGAATTTATTGCCAGTGCTCCTGGATGACTCCAAGTGGCACTTTTTTCTGTTGTGTTTTAATGCTGTGCTTTGTTTTGTTTCCTTTTGTTTTGTTTGCGGCGCTGTGGGTTGAACCCAGGGCCTCACGCAGGCTTGATGAGTGCTCCGTCACTGAGCTGCAGACATTCCCAGCCCTCATGCAGTTTTTTGAATGAATTCAATGATCACCATTTGCTGAGTGTCTTGGTGACACTGTGTGAGCCCAGCGGGATCCCAAAGTGAACGAGACACAGTGTTCAAAAGAGCATAAAAGATAGGAGAACAAAGGTCAGGCCGGGACAGGATAGATAGGAGCCGATTGCAGTAGCCCCCCGTGAAAGGACTTTAACCCTTAGCTACCGGCATTGGCTGCAGGGATGGAGAGAAGCTGATCAAGCCCCAGTAGATCCTTAAGAGGTGAGATAAGCAGGATGGGGTGTCCAGTTCACAGGGAACGAGGAGGCAGGGGTAACTCCAAGACTTCCTTCTGGATCCACGTTAGTAGTGCTGTCTTCTCAGTCGTGGACGTAGGAAGAGCAGCACTTTTTTAAAAGGATGATTAAATTGTTTTGTTCATGTTGACTTTGAGGTTGTGGGTTGAATTGTGTCCCCATTGAAGAATGTTGACGTTCTGGCTCTGAGTCCCTGTGGATAGAACCTTATTTGGAAATAGAATTTTTACAGATGATCAGGTTAAAGGTGGACCCTACTCCAGTATGATCGTGTCCTCAGAAGCAAGGGACTTCTGAACTCGGGGATGAACGCAAGAAGCTGTAATGGGAAGACGAAGGCGGGAATCAGGCTGACAGAGTAAAAGCCAAAGAAAAGCAGAGATTGCCAGAAAAACCACAGGAGCTGGGAGAAATCATGGAACAGATTCTCCTCCGAGCACTTAGAAGGCACCAACCCTGGAGATATCTTGATCTCAGATTTCTGGCCTTCAGAAGGGTGAAGAATACATTTCTGTTTAAGTCACTCATTTTGCGGTACTGGGTTAGGGCTGCCCTAGGAAATTAATGCAGTACTCTGTCAGTTTACAGTGGCTTTTGTTACAAATGACCACAAACTCAGTGGTATAAAAACAACAGAAATTTATTCTTTCATAGTTCTGGAAGTTAAAAGCCCCAAGCCCTCACCACTGGGCCAAAATCAGAGTCAGCAGGGCCAGTTCCTCCCAGAGGCCTCAGGGAAAATCCATTTCTTGCCTCTTCCAGCTTCTGGTGGCTGCTGGCATTCTCCAGCTTTTGGTCACATCGCTGTTCTTGCCTCTGGTCCCACTGCCTTTTCCTCTGTGTTTCTCAGTCTCCCTCCTCCCCTCTCTGAGAGGACACTTGAGATTCTGTTTAGGGAGTACTCAGATAATCCGGGAGAATCTTTGCCTTCCCTTGACCCTTTGTCACATCAGCAAAGGGTTTGCTTCCAAAGGAGGTAAAACATGAGGTTTCAGGGAGTAGGGGCTGTAATCTTTGGAGCCACCACTCACCCACTACAGGAACTCTGACATCTGGGTGGAAATGGCCAGTGGTATTAGTAAGGTGTGAGTTTGAGTCTACAGGAGGGGAAGTGGTCAGAATGCAAGAATGGAGAGAGGATATGGCCACCTTCAGGGAGCAGGCAGGGGACAGGGAAAGAGGTGAAGGGCAGAGACCCGGGGGAAACCCATTTGAAAGAAGGACACAGAAGAAGACTGTGCTGTGAAATGGGCTGAAAAGAGGTGATCCCTCGTATTAGTCAGTTTTTGTTACTGTAATGAAATACCTGAGACTGGGAAACTTTCTAAGAAGAGAGGTTTATTTCTTCATATGATTCTGGAGGCCCAAGGTGAAGGGCCACATCTGGGGAGCCCCAAGGCAGCACAGGGCATCACATGTGCTGTGTGTCTCTTCTCGATCCCTCTATCGTTTAAAAAGCCACTGGAGTTCAATATGGGAGCTCCACCCTGGCGACCTTGTCTCACCCTAATTATCTTGCAAAGGCCCCACTCTGATCACTGTAGCTGGGCGAAATTTCCAGCCTCTTAGTAACTCATTATGGGGATTAAACTTCAGCATGAGTTTTGAAAACAAACCATCTTCAAACCACAGCAGTCATAGGGGTGGAAGAAGAAGGTGTGTTACCCAAGAAAGGAGTTTTAAAAAGGCAAGTCATCATATTTTAATCAAGAATTTTGTTCTGTGTCAACATTGCCCCTTTTATAAAAATGCCTACTGATATAAGTGAAGACTCTCTGTGCACTAAAGGCATTTATTTCCTCCTTACTGTGCTACTACTGTTCCCTGGCATGCAGGAGTGACATAAGGATCAGAGAGGATTGCATGAGATCGTGACGCAGTAACAAAACACCAGACATTGAGTTGTTTATGAAGATTGGAAATTTATTCCTCCCAGTTCTGGAAGCCGGGAAGTCCAAGATCAAGACCCCGGCACCGGGTCTGGTGAGCGTTTCTCACTGTGTCCTCGCTCACGCGGCAGCAGGCTGGGCCAGCTTCCTCCGGCCCTGTCGGGAGGCACTGATTCGGTCCGGAAGGGCAGAGCCCTCGTGGCCTGATCATCTCCTAACGACCCTCCTCCTGATGCTATGCATTGGGGGTGAAATTTCAACACAAATTTGGAGGGGCCATGACATTCAGACTATAGCAGGTGTCTGTGACATTTAAAGATTTTTCCACTTTTGTTACATAGATTGCAATATGATTTCAATGAAAGTGATGATTCAAGTCGACAATACTTGTTCCCCTCCTCCTTCTAGATGTGATTGGGAAAACTATCCAACCACCAGTTCCTCTCTGTCTCTGTGTCTCTCTCCGTCTCTTTCTTTCTCTGTGTGTCCCCTCTCTGCTGGGGATTAAATCCAGAGCCAGCTTTTCTCTGTCTCTGTGTGCCATCCCCCGACCCCAGGAATTCAGTCCAGTACCTTGTGCATGCTAAGGAAGCTCTACCCCTGAGCTATACCCACAGCCCTACTAAGTATTTGTTGTTGCTTGTGAATATACTGAATGTAAATATTCCTTCAAAGCAAATAACTTTTAAGAAGAAACTATCAAATGTATTCCTCTGTGCCTTGTAGCCCAAGGCCTTGCTTGGGTACAGTATAGTAATTTTTAAAATGTTGAACTCATTAAAATGAATGTTGAACCTGTACAATGGAAGAGAAGCTGTTTGGAAAGTCTGCCCATGAATTCCTTTTGATCATTTTCATTTGCTTAATTGCTCTAATGTATGATTGCTTTTTTCCACTGACAAAACCTAATTGACCCCACAGAACTCTCATTTTATTCAAAGTCTACCAGTAGTTGGCATTTGAATACCATCTCTTTTCAGACTTCCCAGCAATTTGGATACTAAATTGTGAAATTTATGGCAAGAGGACAGGGTTGAGCTGCCTGTGTATTATGAAAAATATTAAAACAGAAAAATACATTTCAAGTTGGGCATGGTGGCGTGTGCCTATAATCCCAGCACTCAGGAGGATGAGGCAGGAGGATTGTTGCAAATTTGAGACCAGTCTGGGCTACAAAGTGAGCTCAAGGTCAACCCGAACTGCATAGTGAGACCCTGTTTCAAAAACAAAACAAAACAAAACAAACAAAAAACCAGCTAACCAATCAAACAAACAAAACCATTTCAAGTTAGTTAGGTTTTATGCATAGCAGAGGCTGTGTCCAAGGTTTTGCTACATACCTATTGAGGGCCTCCTTAGCATGCACAAGGCACTGGACTGAATTCCCGGGGTCGGGGGATGGCACACAGAGACAGAGAGAAGCTGGCCCTGGATTTAATCCCCAGCAGAGAGGGGACACACAGAGAAAGAAAGAGACGGAGAGAGACACAGAGACAGAGAGGAACTGGTGGTTGGATAGTTTTCCCAATCACATCTGGAAGGAGGAGGGGAACAAGTATTGTCGACTTGAATCATCACTTTCATTGAAATCATATTGCAATCTATGTAACAAAAGTGGAAAAATCTTTAAATGTCACTGAGTGTCTACCTGTGTCCTAAGTCAAGGGTCCTCTTTTACACAAGGCTTGCCAAGCCAAGTGATGTGACAGTGGTGTTCTGCCAACGCAAAGGGGACAGCATCAGGCCACATGTTATCTGCCCACCCCCAGCCTCCCAGTCTGCATTTTGAAGACTCATCCGTGTTTTTCCCACGATGATGACAAAGTGGTTAGAAAAACAAGGTGACCGTAAAAAGTACTATTGTCAACAGAGACGCAGGGTGCTGATACAGACAGTCTTTCGACAAAGACAAACTTTGTGGCTTCCACTTGGGTATTTGAAAAGCAGCAGGACTGTTGTTTTTTAGTCATAAAATTGATGCATTTCCCATTTAACTTTTTGGGTACGTAGTTTCATGCCCACTATTCCCTAAAGTCAGATTTCCCTCCCAAAATTACAATTGATCTTGACTGCTGGTTATTTTTGAGAGAGTTCTAAAAATGTTTGACTAGTATCAAAAGGAAAAATTGTAGTTTCTCTCCACCATATGATTACATTCCTGATAAACATTTTGCTATGGGGGGGGGAGTGTAGCTTTGTACTTAGTAAAATCAGAGAGAACAAGATCTGCTGTTTAATAGTTTTGCCATGACGTTTACTGTGCATTAACAAAAGATCCAAACTCCAGAAACTGCTGCTCTTCTGTTGTTGTCAAGTTGGTGGCGAGGGGTGAATTTTACCAAAGGGGAAACTGGGATGACCCCACTGACTCTTTGCGGTGGCTCGTAAAGAGGAACAGCCTGGCTTCTCAGCACACTCAGCATAGGAACCGTGCCCCTGGGTGGGTCTGCTTCCCGTGGTGTGGTAAAGCGGGTTCTATTCAGGGAGCCGCAGTGGGCGGCCTGGCGTGGCACCCCGGCCTGGCACGCGGGGGTTTCCGGAAGTGGTAGCTGCTCCGTGTTCCCCTGTCGGCCCGGGGCAGTGGAAGACATATCTGATTGGCCCTCCCGAAGTCAGGTCTGCACAGGGAGCAAGCTCTCTTTCCTTGCAGGAAGATGTCACCAGCACAAGTGTCTCTGGAGGGTGCAACCATTTGACCCTGGATTATGCAGAGAAAAAGGGAGTGTCCTAGAGGTTAGTATCTGTTGGTTAACAAAGGCTGTCTAAGCCAAGGGAAACCTGGGCATACAGGTCACTTCTGCAATATAGTTTCTCATAGGAAGGGATTCCACATGTCACGTGTTGATTTAAAGGCCATGCAGTTCCCAGCACGATGTAGCTGCCTCCAGATGCATCAGCCAAAGATGCCCGTGAACAGTCAGTGTTTTGAACAGAGAAAACACAGTGTAAATGATCAGAGATGACTTTTCAGGTAGTACAGAGGATTCAAGGTGTGTGAGTTAACATATAGTTATTGTAATAAGATACCTGCCTGTGAGCTGGGTGTGATGACTTACGCCTGTGATCCCAGCACTCAAGAGGCTGAAGCAGGAGGATCACTGTGAGTTTGAGGCCAGCTTAGACTAAATAGTGAGTTTGAGGCCAACCTGAATTGCATAGTGAGACCCCGTATAAAAACAAAACAAGACAAAACAAAACAAAACACGTGGAGAAGAAGAAGAAGAATATACCTAAATGTATTACTTACTTTCCCATCACTGAGACAAAATACCTGACCGCTGCATCTTTTTTAAAAATTACTTTTATTGGTCCATTTTAGATACATAATGATCACATTCGTCATAGAGAATTTGTGCCTGTACATGACATAACTTGATTCTTTGTTTTAATGCCCTTCTTCCTTCAACCCCTCTTCCCCTCCTTATTTATAAAAGCTTTGTTTCTATTTTTCCTTTCTATTCTTTTTTTCTTATCCCTTTTTTCCTTTCCCCCTCCCTAGCACCCTTTCCCATTTGAACATTTTCTTCCTATTTCCCAATATCTATTTTACATTTTGGTCCTTATTTACCCTTTGGGTTTCTCACACAAGAGAAACAATGCAGTATTTAACTGTGTGCCACATTTATTTTAGTTAAGAGTATGATTTCAACTTGTACCCGTTTACCTAGAGATGTCTCACGTATATCCCTCTTTATGGCAGAGTAGTATTCCATTGTATAAAGAACGTATCTTCTTTATCCATTTATCTGTTGCTGGGCATTTGGGCTGTTTCCAAGATTTAGCTATGAACTGTGCTGTTATGAATGTGGGTGTGCATATATTGCTGTGGTATGATGCTTCAGCAGTGGAGAAGTGTTCCTTTTTCCCCATGTCCCTGCCAGCATTTATTATTGGTTGTTTTCTTGATGATAGCCATTCTTTCTGGGTTGAGATGGAATCTCAGTGTAGTTCTAATTTGCATCTCTCAGGTGACCAATGTTGTTAAACACTTTTTCATAGATTCATTTGCCATTTGTACTTCTCCATCTGAGAAGTGTCTATTCATTTCAGCTGCCCATTTTTGGATTGGGTCTTTAAATTTGGGGGAGGGTCTGATTTTTTAAAAAATTCTTTATATATTCTAGATATTAGTCCTTTGAGGAACAGCTGGCAGCATTTTTCCTCACGCTGTGGGTTGTCTCCTCACTCTGTTGGTGGTTTCTTTTGCTGTGGCACTGCGTTTTAAAGGAGAAGAGGTTTATTTGGCTCGTGGTTTCAGCTGACTGGCTTCAAGGCAAAAACAGAAGAAAGCTGTTCAACCCAGGGCACCGGAAAGCAGAGAGGAGGGAGGAGCCATGGACTAGTACGCGCTCTTCCAGTCACGTCCCCCCGTGACCTCCTCCAGCCAGGTCTCAGGCGAATCTTCTGGTGAGAAGAGCACCCCGTGACTCAGTCACCTCCAGAAGCCCCACCTCTTAAAAAATCTTACCGTCTCCCAGTAGTGCCTCAGGCTGGGGGCCAATCTGTTAACACAAGAGCTTCTGGGAGATATTTTATTTTATTTTTATTTATTTATTTATTTATTTATTTTGCAGCACTGGGGATTGAACTCACAACTTCGTACCTGTCAGACAGGCACTTAAGTCACTGAGCCAAACTCCCGGCCCTGGTTTTTTGAGGCAGGGTTGCACTGTGTAGCTCAGGCCGGTCTTGTGCTCGCATTGTAGCCCAAGCCGGCCTCGAACTCACAACGCTCCTCCTACCTCAGCCTCCCGAGTGCTGGGATTAAAGGCATGCGCCACCACGCCCGCCCAGCCCTTTCTTTATTTTTTATTTTGAGATAGGGTCTTGCTAAAGTTGCCCAGCCTGGGCTCAGACTTTCGGTCCTCTTTCAGTCTGGGAGATATTTTAGACTTGAATAGTAGCAAGGTGAACTGTCACAAGCCTATTGATGTGTGTATGACCCTCAGAACCCTTAAATTCTGAAGACACATGGGTAGAATAAGTCAAGGTGATTCGGGAAGTCAGCTGGAAATCTGGGTGAAAAGCGTGCCTTTTTGTTTATTTTTAGAAATGCTCAGCGGTACAGATGAACAGCTGGCAAATGCTGAGGGTACCCGACTTGAAGATTAACGGCACTTTTTTTTTTATTTTTAACAAGACAGTCGTTTGCAATTTGCAGAGTAGTTATGTAAATAAAGCTGGGGTATGTATCACCTGTAATCCCAGTACTCAGAGGCTCAGGCAGGATGATTGCCTCAAGTTTGCCAGGCTGAGCTAGGTAGTGAGTTCAAGACCAGCTCAGTCTAGCTATATGGTGAGACCCTGTCACAAAAAACAAACAAACAAAAGACAGTTATGACCATAGTGCTGAAGTTTGCTACATCTAGGGTTTGTTTTAGAAAAGAGAGTACTATTATTTGCATTCTTGTTTATTTCATGAATTTGTTCACAAAAATCGTTTACAGAGATGATAAAAAGATAAATGTCAGAACAATCTGGTAGTTCCTCAAAAGTGAATATAGCATTTTGAAATGACCCATGACAGAAAAATGAAACATATATTCATATAAATACATGTACATTATTCTTAATACCTACAAAATGAGAGCAACCCAGATGTCCATCAACTAATGAGTGATAAATGCAGCATGGTATATTTGTACCATGGGATGTTATTTGGTCACAAAAAAGGAATGGAGTCGTGATACATGCTTCAGCATGGATGGACCTTAAGAGTAGTATCCTGAGGGACAGAGCCGGGTTCCAAAGGCCTCGTATTGTATGACTCTGTTTATATGAGATGTCTAGAATAGGCAGACTTATAGAAATAGAAAGATAAGTCATTGCCTGGGGGCTGGAAGACTGCTAATGGGTACAGGATTTCTTTTGTTCTGTTTTGTTTGAGACAGGGTTTCACTGTAATTGAGTGAATTCTTGAACTCACTACATAACTCAGGCTGCCCTTGATTTCACAGCGACCCTCCCGCCTCAGCCTCCTGAGTGCTATAAGGATGCACCACCGAGCCTGGCTGGGAAAAGTTTTGTTTTTGGTGTGATGAGAAAGCGATAACTGTGTGACGCTGTGAGTACACTAAAAACCCTAGAACTGCACACGTCAGACCAGTGAATTGTACAGCATTCAAAGATCTCAGGGAAACCATCGTATCAAAGAAGCATAAATGTCAGGTCCGCCACATCAGAACCTTGTAACTCTGAATGACCAGAGTGCAAGTGAATGCGCCCTTAAGTGATGATACAGGCGTCATCTGCGGGTTCTGAGACGCAAGGCTGAGACGCCGCAGCTGTAACCAAGTAGAGACGGGCACCGGGATGATGTTTTTCCTGGCTGCTCCGACACCGTGCCGAATGGAATCGGGCGCATACCTGGCGCCAGAATGAAATCAGGTGCATACCTGGCACCACACCGGGGGAGCAAGTGCAGGCGCTCACCGAACTCTGCACCCGGTCTTGATTGCTTTATTACGTTTGCTGCAGAGTGCCGAGTGGCACGCGGGAAAGGCGTCTGCCGCGGGAAGCAATGAACTGTGAATGTGGTAGGAAGAGGGCGAGGAGTCAGATTTGACCCCCACTTTACATAATGCATCAGAAAAAACTTCATAAATAGAAATAGCTTCTGCTGACAAAATAAACATGAAATGTAAGAAAAAAAATCAACCACCCGGTAGTTTTTTAGATCTAGAAAAACACTGTGCACATGATCTCCTTAAACAAAAAGTTACAGTGATCTTATTCTATAAAGAAAAAGACAGGAAAATGGAGATACAAAGCAGTTCTCTTTCCGACCTGACCTTTGGTTTCTCTCAGCTGTGTATCTGATTTTCTAGATTATGGAGATTTTGAGTAAAACTGAAGTCTAACCTGAAGGTAATGGACGTCTAAGTACCTACTGTATTTTAGATGCCAGATGAAAATCAGGAAAGCATTTGTTCTTCAAGAGCTTGGCGGTGCACACCTGTAATCCCAGCACTTGGGAGGCTGAGGCAGGAGGGTCGCTGCAAGTTCAAGGCCAGCCAGGGTTACATAGTGAGTTCAAGGCCAGGCCGAACTGCAGAGTGGGCCCCTGTCTCAATAGAAAGAAAAGAGTAGTTGGAAGGAGAGCGTGCACATGACATGCACAGAATCCCATGTCAGTCAGCACAAGTAGGGAAACTGAACCATCAGGATCGTGTGCGAGACAGGTTCATTCATGGTGAAAAGGGAGAACTTGCCAGCAAGTGGCTGGACCAAACGAACCCATGCAGTTCCAGCTCTGAGCTTGGTGCCTGTAGCATCGTGTAGAGGAGCTGGTGGAAAGGTCCTAGGAGTTTAGAGAAAGCAGAGGCGGCTCTGGGCTGAGGTGCCCAAAGTTTCCCAAGTAAGGCAAAACCGGATGTCACGTCGGAGACGCAGTGCGTGCATAGAGCAAAGGGCGGCGCACATGGGCCTGGCCCCCTCATCGCAGTGAGGAGTGAGTCAGTGCTGGGGGGGGGGGACTCAGCAGGGGGCCGTCTTCTCATGCAGGCCCCCAGCAGTTCCATGCCCGAGGTCGCGGCAGGCGGGGCCGCGTCAGGCTGTCTGCCTGGGCTCCCACCCCAGGATGGGCCCGGGGACTCCCTGGAGAGGGGCTTAGATGCTGCAGATGCTGAGCTGTGCATGGTGGTGCATACTTATAATTTCACACTTTGGTAGGCTGAGGCAGGAGAATTGCAAATTTGAGCCCAGCCTGGGCAATTTAGCAAGTTAATGAGGCTCTGCCTCCAAATAAAAGAGGCGAGGTAGAGATGTAGCTCAGTATGGAGGCCTTGGTTTCAGTCTCCAATACTGAAGGGAAAAAAATTCACCTAGTGGAAGGAAAAATATAGGTTGAGCCTCCCTAACCCAAAAATTGAAATCCAGAATGCTCCAGAATTGGAAACTGCTGACAGAATGACACGAGTGAAAATTCTCCGCCTGATCTTGGGCAACAAGTTGCCATCAAAATGCAGCTGGCACTAAAAGCCTTGTGTAAAGTTACTTTCAGGCTGTGTTTACAAAGTGGATTTGGGCAGGAGCTGGTTGATGTTATTTTAGAGGTTCCAGGTCAGAGGTGAAAGTAGAAACCTTGGCCAAGAGTCAGACCTATCTACAATAGTTCCAGAGAGAGGTCAGGGCTGAAGAGAGAATCAAATGCCCACCGCAGAGACGTCGCAGTCTTTGACCCATCTCAGGAGGAAGGCCCGGGGAGGCAGACACTTAGAACCCTGGTGGGAGGGTGGAGGGAGACTATGCCAGCCGTTCCCACCTCTGTCACCTCTTCCCTCTGCGACCCTCTCTGAGGACTGCTCTGTCCCTGGCACTTAACACTATGGAGCTGCATTCAGAGTTGAGATCCCTGCCCATTAGATGCCCCTTTTCAGTCTCCTGTGTTGCTCATCAGAAGAAATTTTTATTAAATTCTAGAACTTCATTTTGAGAGGCTGAGGTAGTAAAGTAAGGTTAAGAATGCTGGGAGAGGTCATGCCTGGCAGCATACACCTGTGATGCAGCACTCGGGAGGCTGAGGCAGGAGGATCCCTGTGAGTTTGAGGCCAGCCTGGGCTACAATGTGAGTTCAAGTCCAGCCTCAACTGCATAGTACGACTGACCCTGTCTCAAAAAGACAAACAAAAAAAACCCTATAGATATTTAACCACTTACTACTTACAGTTCAAGACACAACCATCTCCACAGCTCTGCCTCTGCCTTCCCCTCAGAGGTTCGTGTGCTCCTTTGGCACCCAGGCACCCCCCATCCCATTCTGTCATCACAGTCACTTTATCAGGGGTGCTGTGTGGGGTGGGGATGTTGCTCAGTTGTAGCGTGCTTGACTAGCATGCCCGAGGCCCTGGCTGCAGCCCCCAACTCTGTAATAAATAAATAAATGGAATTTTAAAAAGATGCTTGTCTGTTTTGTAGCTTCTGTGATGCCAGCCTTGAAAGGAAAGAATTTGCTCCATTTTCATCCCCAGTACCTGAATTAGCGTCTTTATTCAATAAGTGTTTGTTGAGTAGTTGTTCTTCTGACCGTTTAATCTATCTGCTTTTTCTTACAAACCTGGGCAGGAAAAATTTCTTATTTTCAATCCTATTGATTGAAATGAAAGTGTCTTTTTTTTTT
>RJWM01010003.1:0-65394 GCA_004363535.1 Dasyprocta punctata | reverse complement strand
CTTCTTCTTCTTTTTTTTTTTTTACTCTTTCCGAGGGCTACAGTTCTCATCCTAGACTCCTCTTAGGTCCAGAGGATCCATCTCCCTCCCCTTTCCTTCTTTCTGTTATTGTATTATTTTGTATTCCAGCATTTGGGAGGTATATTCCAGGGAGCCTCCCTATGGTGGAGTCATCAGGTCGGCCATTTTGCCTGGTCTCTTGCAAAGAATCCTTAATAAAATGCTTGCAAACTGAGCTCAACAACATATTTAAAAAATCATACACCATCATCAAGTTGGACTCATTCCAAGGATACAAAGGTGGCTTAATATATAAACATAAATAAGCAGCATATACCACATAAAAATAGAATAAAGGATATACATCACATGATCATCTCAAAGGATGCAGCAAAAGCCTTTGATAAAATTCAATATCTTTTTGTGATAAAAGCTCTAAATAAACTAGACATTGAAGGATTATTCTTCAATATAATAAAGGTGTATATGATGAACCCACAACAACATCATTATCAGCGTGGAAAAACTTAAACATTTTCCCCCAAATCAGGAATGTGGAAAGAATGTCTACTCTCACAATTTGTATTCAATATAGTTCTTGAAATTTTAGTTAGAGCAATTAGGCAAGAGAAAGCAATAAAAGAGATAAAATAGGAAAGGAAGAAATTAAATTATCCTTGTTTGCAGATGATATTGTTGCATCTGACAAGGGTAGATTTTTGTCTAGAGTTCATAAACTTTGTATCAGTTAAAAGAATTAGAGATGTAAGTTAAGAAGGTGAAACAAAATCAGTTTATTGGAAGAAGGAGAGAAATAGGGAGATAGATACCTTGTTGGAGTAGGTTAGGGAGCCTAGAGCTGACACTTGAGGGTCTTTTTCTTAGCCTCTTTTGTTGCATGGCGAGAAAGGAACTCTTTCATGAGAGTTGTTTTAGGCTCTGAGACCCCCTGATTTGGCCACTGTCTTTTCTATTGCTTATGTTCACATTTCTGCATAAATTTTCTTTGGTCTCTTTGTTTTGTCACGATGATAATTGTGATTTATAGCAGAGCCTCACATTCAAGGTTGAGTTAGTAAAAATGATGTGCATGTTAGTGTATTAATATGATGAGAGAATTTAATATATATATATATATATATGCGTGTGTGGGTGTCCAGGTGTGAATATGTATTTTATGTACTAAAAGTTTTTTATAGTATACCCATCTTCCTCCGTTGTCTCCTTTGTACTTAATTGGCGGGGGGGGGTGATTGGAGCCCTGGCACCAAGCGAGCCAGGCTGCTTGTCATTTCTCTCTGCTTATTTTTCTTAGCTACCCTCTCCAGCAAGAGTTAAAACCTTTATTTGCCAGAAGCCTCATTAATGCCATTACCTTTCTCTGCCTGTTCCCCAACTTTCCCTACAATATGATCCATTCTATACTTAGAAAACCCTAAACACTATCAAAAGACTTTTAAGACTGAGAAACAAATTCAGCAAAAGCATCAGGATATAAAATCACCATTAAAAAGTTAATAGCTTTTGAAAACACCAATAACAGTTTAGCTGAGAAAGAAATCAGGATAAAAATTCCATTTTCAACAGCATTTAAAAAACAAATAATACCTAGAGCTCAAACTAACCAAAGAGGTGAAAGATCTCCATGATGAAAATTTCAGAACACTGAAGAAAAAAATCAAAGATGCTAGAATTTGGAAAGACCTCTCATGTTCATAGACTGCCAAAATTGTTATTGTTAAAATGACCATACTAACAAAACTGATCCACAGGTTCAGTACAATCCCCATCAAAGCACCACAGACATTCATCACAGAACTATAAAAAACAATTGTATGATTCACAAGGAAACACAGAAGACCCATAATAGCCAAAGCAATCCTAAGCAACAAGATCAAGGCCAGAAGCAGCATAATGTTCAATTTCAAATTATACAACAAAACTGTTGTAACAAAAACAGTACAATAGTGGCACAAAAATAGACATGCAGACCAATAGAACTGAATATAGAACACAGAAATAATCCCACACTTCAGCCACCTGAAACTCAAACCCAGTTATTCATTGTAAAATGCCAACATTACAATTAAGCCTGCATACTGAGGTTTTAGTTTATGAAGAAAAATAAAACAACCTGTTATCTGATGCATGGCTACTGGGGTGACATGGCTAGTGTGCTGACAGAAAGGGCTCTGCATGCTTACTGTGGCTCGCATGCCATAGGCTTGTCACCACTGTCCTCAGATTTTCAGTATTGCTGAAAAGTCCAATCCAAATTATCTGATATTTAAGGCAAACTCTTAGCTGGAAGCCCCTGTACAAATGAAAAGACAGTTAAACACTTGCAAAATTCAATGGAACAAAGTAAACCATTCTCATTCTAAAAAGTACAAAAATGGGAATAGAAAGGAATGGGAACAAAGGAAGATACAAACCGAGCAGGGCAAACATTAATCCCAATAGGCCCATGTCCAGTATCCAGTGGAATCTGTAGCAAGATGTGAACTTCAAAGTGCTTCAGTGGCTCCAGCTCTGTGGCACTGCTAGTGTTTGTAGGTCATTTCTCAGATGACCCATATTCTTGGCTTCTCCAACTTTTTGGGATACCCACAGCTCCTTTGGTTTCCTACTCTCAGCTTCACACACTGCCCAATCAGGTGCACATTGCCTGATCTCCTGGGCCTTTCTCTGAAACCCAAGTGGAAGCCTTCCTGATCCCACAACTCTTGCATTCTGCATGCATCTAAAACAGTACAACTCAGATGATGGCAAAATTGCTGTCATCTGGAACATTAGCCAGGATTCCTTCACTCTCAGCTAAAGGTTTGAGTACCTGGTTTGCTGAGTAATATGAATATGAACAAATCGTGAGAGACACATTTTGCAGGCCACCACCATTCTGGAACACGGTGCTCTGGGGCTCTCTTCTTTTAGCTATGTCTTTCACCTTTGTAATTTTGAGACCACAAAGGGTGGGGTCATGCTGGTTCTTGTGGTGTCCTCAGGGCATCTTTTCTATTGTCCTCTTCCAAAAGAGTTGGCTTTTTATTTCAGGCCACAACTTTACTGGAGTTTTCTCTCTAGCTAAACTCAAAACTTTATAAAATATTCTGCTGGACCCTTTGCTCTTGATTCTCAAAATAAACCTGGCTAAAAGCTCCAAACTGTAGCCACATCAACATTAGACTGCCTTGAAATTTCTTCTGCAGTGTTAATTAGTCTGCTGTCCTTACTCATGATCTCCCACAATGTTTGTGAACATGGGGAAAATGTAGACAAATTTTCTAACAGCATGTAACACACATGGTATGGAATTCAACATCCAATGCATTCCTTCTTTCCAACAGAAACCTCATTAGTTTGGTCTTTACCTGATGCATTTCTATCAGCATTCTGGTCTTCTGAGCTTTACACAGAATCCCTCATAAAGTTCAGCTTACAACATGCATTCCAGGGCTGATTCTTCAACTGGAATCTTCAAACATTCCTAAACTCTTTTACAAGCTAGTTCCAAAGGCTTCTGAACCACATCGTCAAGTAGTATCACAGCAATGAACCCACCACTGGTACCAAAATGCATCTTGGTTAACTTTCTTATTGCTGAGACAAAATACCTGACACTCACAAGTTAAAGGAGGAAGGGTTTACTTTGGTTGACAATTTGTAGAGGACTCAGTGTGTAGTTGGCTGGCTCCAAGGCAGGGAAGCATGGCAGATAGGCATCTCAGAGGAGAAGGAGTTCATAGTGTAGCAGGCAGCAGGCAGCAAAGCAGCAAGCAAGCCTCCCTGCCCCTTTTATCTCATCCAGGCTACAAATCTTTTGAATGGTGTCATAAACCCTCAGAGTGGGCATTTCCATTATCCACATCCAGAAATATTACCAATCAGTGGACTAGTTTAGTACCACACACCCATAATCCCAGTATCACACACCTTTGATCCAACAACCTTCAAACAGCCCCACCTATGAACTCATGAGGCTTTGGGGGGACAGCTAGAAACAAGCTACATCAGCAAAACCACAGGAACACTTGATATTACTGCACAATATAAAACAGCTAAAATATGAAGCCAGCATAGGTCTGCATTAAGAGATGAATGGATAAAGAAATGAGATTATGTGTTTTATAATATATATTATTCAGCCATGAAAGTAATAAAATTTTTGTGATTAAAAAAGGTGGACCTGGAGATCATGTTGAGTAAAATAAAATAAAGTTAGAAAGACAAATATCATATGGTTTCTCTGAAATATGGTTTCTAAAACAGATGAGAAGAATGAAGAGATACTATTATTAGACATGAGGAAGAAAATGGAAAGATGGGGAATGTAAGGTCAGGTAATATGTGGCATGAATATATTATCAAAATATATTATACACACTAAACCTCCCCCCAAATAATCCACTTGAAAATCAAAGGGAGGGCAATGGGGGGAGTATGATTAAAATATATTATGTACATCTACACATTTGCTGAAATTAAACCCATTCATCTGTAACATCAGTATGAATTAATAAAAACTGGGAAAAACAGAAAAAAGAAAAAGAGATTTTGCCTAGCACAAAAAAGAGATATATTCCCTAATAATTTAGCAGTCATTGATTAAATGCACTCATTTTTATACCATTTTCTGTGATTTTTTTTTGTGTGTGTGTGGTACCGGGGATTAAACTCACAACCTCATGCCTGTCAGACAGGCATTTAAGCCACTGAGCGAAACTCCCAGCCCTAGTTTTTTGAGGCAGGGTTACACTGTGTAGCTCAGGCCAGCCTTGCACTCACGTTGTAGCCCAAGCCAGCCTCAAACTCACAACCTTCCTCCTACCTCAGCCTCCCAAGTGCTGGGATTAAAGGCATGTGCCACCACTCCCGGTTTGTGATATTTTTCATATATTTAATGTAGGCTACTTTTTCTGGGTCTAATTTGTTTTTCTAACCACATTTTAGGATATCATTTTCCCCTGTATTAGTATTCACAAATATGTCCAAGTTGGGATGTGGTGAGTAAGTTTTAGACAATTCCAACAAAATTAACAGAAAGTGATTGCAAGAGAATTAGAATAGTGGCTAGAGTTGGCAGCACATGTCTCTAATTCCACGTACTTGGAACACTGAAGCAAGAGGATTGTGAAATCAAGGGCAGCCTGAACAACTTAATGAAAGTGTGTCTCAAAATAAAGTGTAAAAAAGGCTGGGAGTATAACTCAGTTGTAGATCAGCTGCCTATGATTGAGGTAGAGGAAGAAAGAGAGAGAGAGAAAGAGAGGGAAAGAAAGAGAGAGAGAGAGGAAAAGAGAGAGACAGAGAGACAGAGAGTGAGAGAGACAGAGAGAGGAGAAAAACAAGATTTACATATTTCATATTTGTGTCTCTATGTCCTGACTTGTTTGAAAAGAATCTCAAAAAAAAAAAAAAAAAAAAAAAAAAAAAAAAAAAAAAAAAAGGAAGAAAGAAAGAAAAAGCTAAGGTTTCAATAAAACCCTGCAAATTTAACACAACACCACCAACAAAAAACTTGCAAGGTAGCATATCTCAATTAGAAGGCAAGTCAAAAAGTGATTACTCAGAATGACAGATGGTGACTGATATAACCAGAGTTTCAAATTAAAAACTGAAGACAGTGAGGGTGAAAAAGTTGCTAGGTGTGCTGGGATGTGTACAATAATGCTAAAGAAAAGCTCTTCAAAAAGCAATGTATTCACTTTTTCACTTTCAACATCATCGTATTTCTATTAAAATACAAGCACAGCTGGGTATATAGTTCAGTGGCACAAGAGCCTGCCTGGTAAGCACAAAGTCCTGAGTTCGATTCCCAATACAAAAAAAAAAAATACAAGCATATGTAACTTTCAGACATGCTTCTAAGCCTTATATCAGATTATACAGCATTATACATTTCATACATATTAATAAATTAGGAAACAAGTTGTGGTCAAAAAGTTTGCAGAGATCCCATTTCTCTATTCAAAATAGTTTAGAAGGATATGGATGACTGGACAGAAAAACATTTGGTAAATGGTGCAGAAATACAGGCAATAAAATCAACAATTCATAAATAGTCAATGATCTTCTAGGTCTTCTTTACCAAATAGCTTAATATGCTATAAATATCTCTCAAATATGAAACATTCATAATACTAAGAAATAGAAGATGATATGCAGCAAGTATATTTAATTAAACAGCATATTTAAACAGTTTTCATAAAAAAATCAAGTAAATCATTGTTTTAGAGTTAAACAACCTTAAATAGCTTTATTCATTTGATATTTGCTTATTACACAAAGACATGGTATTTCCTGTGGCATGTTATTATGCTAAACTGTGCTCTGGGAACATATTAACAATTATACAATTTAGCGAAGCATGGAGTTTTATGACAACGTTGATTTTTGTGACTCTATTGATTATGTATCTATCCCTCTTATAGAATTTGCTTACTTCTTTTATTTCACAAATGGAGTCAGCTTATTACCCACATAAATGCTAAATAAAAATAAAACTGGTATCATAAAGCAAAACAGACCCAGAAGTGACTAAGTATATAATTTACAGTCATACTGTCATATGTCACACATGTTATACTTGTGTGCATAACACGCATGTTACACGATCTGAATGCCCTTCTGGAAATACTGGACTCAATAGGAGTTACTGTGACTTCAAAAGATGTATCTCTTACAAATTCTAAATCTTTTCTATGATACATTGTCTCTAGTTTAAAAAAAATCCAACGAACCAACCAAACAACCAACCAACCAAACAAACAAACAAAAGTAGAGGCTAATCAAAAAGGCAGTTTTCCTCTACCATGCTCTTTCACTATGTCACTTGTGCTTTGGAGCAGTCAACTCTGGACTAAATCCCCTGAAAGTCATGAGCCAAATAAAATCGCTCCTCCTTCAATTGTCAGTGTTGGGTATTTTGTCTCACCAATGGGAAAGCCAACTGATACAGTCGCTAAATTGCCCATTGTGGGCTCAGACCTGTGATCTTCCTGCTTCAGATTCACAGACTGCTGGGATTCCAGGACTGTGTCACTACATATTAAGTATAAATACAAAGATGTGCCACACAATATTGGCTTAGTTAAAGTCATAATTTTGAGCCCCAATTTTGCTACCATTTTTAATTTTGGAAATTCAGGCATAAAAAGAATCAAACTTAAACAAGACTGGCCTTGAGTTGCAGGTCTAAGTAGAAATCGTGTTTATTTGCCTTGTTCCCAGGGAACTTGAGAAATATGTCTAGGGAAAGAGATTACCTAGGTTATTGGTGATGGGTTCTTTTTAAAAAAAAAATTCATAGTTGGTTATTTACTCCATGGAATGGAGCCTTGTCTTAGGCTGAATACTTGAGCCTGAGTGATTTATAAAGAACAGAGATTTATTTCTTATAATCTGAAAGTTAGAATACTTGACAGTATGGCGTGTGCATCTCTCTAGGACTGTTTTGCTGCATCCTAACTTAGCAGAGGGCAACACAGGTGAGGAAGTACATGTACAAGACAGAGAAAAATAGGGCCAAACTCAAATTTTCATCAAGAGCTCACTCCCGTGACAACTCGCCCACGCTCCAGATGATGGGGTTAATCTATTCAAGAGAGCAGAGCTCTCCCGTCCTAATGGCCTCTTTCATTTCTTTTTTTTCCAATAGTACATCTTTGCACTGCATACTGATTACATGCATCATGAAGGGTTGGTACGTGTATCTAACACATCTTAATTTGTTTCATGTGCCTTTCTCCTTCTTTCCATACCCTTCCTTCATCTCTCTCTCTCTCTCTCTCTCTCTCTCTCTCTCTTTTTTTTTTTTTTTTTTTTTTTTTTTTGCGGCACACGGAATCGAACTCACAACCTCGCACCTGCCAGGGTAGGCCCTTCTATGTAAATTATTGTGTCATTGCTGAGTGCGGCAATTTGACTTCTTCATTTCCTGTTTGTATCCTTTCTTTTTTTCTTTGTCTTGGCTGATTACTCTGGAGCTATTTTTGAATTCTATTGAAAACAGGAGTGGAGAGAGTGAACATCTATGTCTTGTTCCTGATTTTAGAAGAAAAGATTTTAGTTCTTCCCCATTTAGTATGACACTGGCAGTAAGTTTGTGATAACTGGTTTCTATTCCTATTTTCTTCAAGATTTTTGTCATGAATTCATGATAAAATCTTGTTAGAGGCTTTATATTATTATTGTTATTATTATTATTACTATTGTTATTATTTTGATATAAGTCTTTCTTGCAGTTCAGACTCCCTTGAACTTTCTATGTAGCCCAGGTTGTTCCTGATGTCTTGATGATCCTCCCAGCTCGGCCTCCCACATGCTGGAATTACAGGCATTTATGACATACTTGACTTACAACAAAGAATGTTTTTGTGTGTTTACTAAGATGATCATGTAATTTTTGCCCTTGCTCCTTTTTTTTGTGGTGTACTATACGTGTTGACTTACATATTTTGAGCCACCCTTGCATTCTTGGGATAAAGCTTATTTTGTCACGATGTATGATCTTTTTGATGATGCGTTACACTCTGTTTGCCAGTGTCTTGTTGAAAATGTTTGCATCTATGTTCAATAAAATTTAAGCAGGGAGTTTTTTTGTTTTTTAGTTGAGGCCTTGTCTTGTTTTAGGATCAAGGTAATGCTAGATTCCAGGAATGAGTTTGGCAATACTCCTTCCATTTCAGTTTTTTAAAAGAGTTTGAAAGTATTGGTAATAGATCTTTCCTGGATTTTTTTGTATAATTCAGTCATGAATCCATCAGGTCCTGGGCTTTTCTTAGTTGGTAGATTTTATTATTGTCTGAATTTCATTGCCTGCTTATGGATTATTCAAGGTTTTTATATCTTCTTGGTTCAGGTTTGGTAATTCATATGTACCTAGGAAACTATACATTTCTTCTGCCTTCTTCAATTTATTGGAATACAGTAAGTCTCTGGCTTCTGAACATTCAAGTTCCAAACTTTCATGGATACAAACAGACCTCACATTACAAACATTAATACATGTGACCAAATTGTGCATGTAGGTTAGGTGTCTGCAGGACATTGTCACAGCTGTGCTACTGTGTGCTTACTGTACAGTGCAACAGTGTACAGTAGTACAGTGCTCAATCAGTGGCTAGAATGTGGGGAAATGAGAGGAAAAGCAATGGTATTTTGGAGGGGGCTGCTAGGAAATACAAAGCAATACCATGGAAACAAAAGTACTATGAGAGGTTGGGCTGAGGCAAAAAGATGGTAGACATTGCTCATTCTTACAAATCTTAGACTGTTGGCACAGTTCTAAAGAACAAGAATCGTAAAATTAAAAATATGTTATTTCCAGTATTTTGTGTGTGCATTTGGTAATTTTGTGGTTTACATTGGATATTTGTGTCAAAGTTGTACAAAATTCACTTTGTTGAATGAATCTGACTTACAAACATATTTCTGGAATAGAACTCGTTCATAAATCAAGTACTTACTATGAAGGTTCTTATAGATCATTTTCTGAATTTTTGTTGTGTCTGTCATGATTTTACATTTTTAACATCTAATTTCATCGATTGGAACCTTCTCTTTCCTTTTTTTTGAGGGGGTGGGGGCAAGATCGGCTAAGAATTTGTCTATTTTGTTGATCTTTTCAAAGAACTGTGTCTTCATTTCATTTATTTGTTTTTCTTATCTCAATTGCATTAATTTCTGCCCTGATCTTTATAATTTCCTTCCTGTACTAGCTTCAGAATGGATTATTCTTGTTTTTCTAGGACTTTGGGGTTCATCATTAGGATACTTATTTGGACTTGCTCTGTTTTACTGATGTGGGCATTCACATCTAAATTTCTCTTTTAGGCTGCTTTTATTGGGTCCCATATGTCAATTGATTCAAGGAACGATCTAATTTCTTCTGTGACTCACTGATTACTAAAGAATATATTGTTTAATGACCATGAGTTTGCATAATTTCATGATTTCCTTTGTGATTGATCTGTAGTTTAATTTCATCATGATCTGATAATATTATGAGATGAGTTTTATTTTTTGTACTTACTTAAACATGCTTAGTGGGCAATTATTGGTCCATTTTGGGGAAAATTCTGTATTTTACTGAGAAAAAATGCATATTTTACTGTTCATGCATGGAACTTTCTGTGAATATCTATTAAGTCCATATGTTTAAAGGTATGCTTCAAACTGATATTTGCTTGCTCATTTTTTTTGTCTAGTTAATCTATTTGTGACAGTGGGGTGTTGAGGTCCTCTACTATAATTGCATTGAAGTTTATCTTTTATTTCCAGTAATGTCTGTCTTATCAAGTTGCATATGATAGTATTTAGTACATATATATTTATAATTGCTTTATCTTCCTGTTGAGTTATTCCCATAACCAATATTTAGTGACCTTCTTTGCCTCTTCTGATCAGTTTTGGCTTGAATTTGACGGTCTGCAAAGAAGATAGGCGCCCCTGTTTGTTTTTGGGTTTGCATTGCATTGAATATTGTTTTCCATCTTATTCTTTCATACTTTGTCTATAATTTCTTTCTGGATTGCATGTGTTTCTTGCATACAGCATACCGCTGACTTTATATTTTATCCAATCTGAAATGTGTGTCTTTTGATTAGGCACCTGAGACCATTCAATTGAGCATTATTACAGAGAATTATTGACTTTTTCCTGACATTGCATTTTTTAATTGCTGATTCTTCCCCCCACCCATGTTTAATAACTTATGACACTGATGTATTCATTCCATTAGACTGTTTAACATTGTTGACTTCATTGTCTCTTTCTAGGATACACTTGTGGATTTTTTTGGAGTGCTGGTTTGTGGTCATGAATTTTTTAAGGTGAGTTTTTTTTTTTAACCAAATATTATCACTTCATCAATTTTGAACTATAGTTTTATAGTATATATTAGTCTGGGTGGAATTTTTATTCTTTCGGGTCTCGAAACACTTCAAGCTTTCCTGGCTTTCAAGGTTTGCATTGAAAAGTCTGTTTTAAGTCTAATAGATTTGCCTTTACAACCAATTTGTTGCTTTTCTTTAACAACTTTTAAGATTCTGTATGGACTTCTGGGATTTTGACTATGATGTGTTGTGGAAAAATACTTCTGGGGTTCTATATGCATTGCTTTTTTTTTTATTTAATTCTCTCCACATACTGAGGAAGTTTCTGAGTTTTTTTATTCTATTCTTACCATCTTCTGGTTTTTTCACTATTTCTAGTTGACATTTTAAACATTTTATTTATTCATTTTGATTTATTTATTTTTGAGACAGGGTCTCACTATGTAGTTCAGGCTGGCCTCCAACTCTATGAAGGCCAGGCTGGCCTTAAACTCATGGTGACACTCCTGCTTCAGCATGACAAGTGCCATGATTATAGACTTGTGCTACTGTACATGGTTTAAATTTTAATTCATCTTAGATTAGTCTTCTTTGTGTCATATAAAACCTCTTGGGTTGATTTTATATGGTATCTTGATCTTTTAAAAATATCTCCAAATGTATGTTTAGCATTGGACCTACAGTTTACTTGTGACTCTCTCCTCACATTGATCCTTCTGATGTCATGATTTTCAATAGAGTTTTTAATCTAGATTTCTTTTTGGGACCTGTCCTTGTACACTAATTCATTGCTAAACTGGGCATTGTTGTATCATTTCGTTTAGTTCAGTTAGATTTTTATTACTGTCTTTTTCAAAATCACCAATCATTTTACTTATTATGTACATCATCTGTTTAGTTATGTCATCTTTGTGCTTACTTTGTGCTTTTTCTCTTTTATTATTTCTTATGATTCAGCTTTTGACCTTTGATTTCCTCTTCATCACTACCTCGTAGATTAGCTTTGTAGGAGTTGGGCTTTTTGGAGGCATTTTTGCCTGTTTTTCTTTCTTTCTTTCTTTCTTTTTTTTTTTGTACTGAGAGTTGAGGGCCAATTATAATGGAAGACTGTTATTAACAGGGCTATCATCTTAGTTAGTGTCTACTTTGCAATGGTGCACTCTCAGAGTGGTTAGCTATAGTTTTCATCTCCAACCCAAGATCCAACCATCTCTATTATAATCATTTCTTCAAAATCTCACTTTTTCTTTCTTCTTGGCACTGAGGATTGGACCTAGGTGTTTTGCACTGAGCTGCATTCCCAGAACTTCTTAAAATTGCTACACATTTCCTGTACATAATGATCACATTCATCACAGAGAATTTGTACCTGTACATAATATACTTTAATTCTTTTTACTCCATTTCCCTCCTCTCCATTCAACCCTTCTTTGTCTCCTGATTTATGAAAGCTTCATTTTTATTTTTTCCTTCCATTCTCTTTTTTGAAATCACTTTCTCCTTCCTTTCATAGCCCATCCCTTCTCTTGTTCTATTTCTCATTTGAATAAGTTCATCCAACTTCCCAAAATCTGTCCTTCATTGTGTTCCTTATTTACCCTTTGGGTTTCTCACATAAGAAAAACAACGTAATGTATAAAGTTGTGTGTCTTATTTACTTCACTCGAGATTATGTTCTCAAAATATATCTGTATACCTAAAAATTTGGAAAGTCTGATTGTTTTTTGAGTTCTTATATATTCTAGATATTAGTCCTTTGTCTGAGGAGTAGCTGATGAAATTTTTTTCCACTTTGAAGGCTGTCTCTTCACTCTGTTGGTGGTCTCTTGTTGTGCCAAAGCTTTTTCATCTGGTACAATCATAATAGTTGATTGTAATATTGCCTGTGCAATTGGATTTTGTTCATAGAGTCTTTGCTTATATCTATGTCTTCAAGAGTTTTATCTATCCTAACTTCTGGCAGTGTTTCTGGTTTAATGTTTAGATCTTTGATCCATTTCAGTTTTATTTTACTACATGATTAGTGAAGTGGGTTTGAGTTCAATCTTTAACCTGTAGAAAGCCAGTTTTCCCAGCATCATTTATTAAACAGGCTTTCTGTTTTCCATTGAAGATGCTTAGCCACTTTGTCAAAGATGATGTAATTGAGTGATCTTGGAGTTGTTTCTGCGTCTCCTATTCTTTTTGCTTGATACTTGAGTCTGTTTTTTTTTTTTTAAATCACTATAGTATATCTGCAAATCAGGGATTCTGATGCCCCCTGCCTTGCTCTTGTTGCTAGAATTGCTTTTGCTATTCTAATTCTCTTCTAGTTCCATATAAATTTTAGGATTACTTTCTCCAGTTCTGTGAGGAATGTTGTTGGTATTTTAATTTAAGTTGCATTGAATCTATATAAAACTTTCGGAAGTATGGCCATTTTGACTATTGGTTTTACCTGTCTAAGAACAGAGAATATCTTTCCACTTTCTGATGTCCTCTTCAATCTGCTTTTTCAGAGAACAGTAGTTTTCAGTGTAAAGATCTTTCCTTTACTTTGTTAGATTGCTTCTTATGTATTTCATTTGTCTTGTGGCTACTGCAAAAGATGTCGTTGCCCTAATTTCTCTATCGGTGAGTTTGTTATTTCTGTATGAGAATGCTATTGATTTTTTTGAGTGTTGACCTTGTATCCTACTATTCTGCCAAGTCTGATTAGTAATTCTAGAAATCTTTTGGTGCAGTTTTTGGAATCTTCTATTCAGAGTGTGATATCATCAGCAAGTAATGATAATTTAACTTTACCCATACCTATCCATTTTCCTTATAATTCTTTCTCTTTTTTAACTCCTCTGGCTAATATTTTCCAGAACTTTTGTGAACAGACATGTTGATAGTAGGAATTGTTTCCTTGTTCCTGATTTTAGAGTGAAAGCTTGCAGTTTTTGTTTATTTAGTATGATGCTGGCTATTGCTTTGTCATAAATGGCTTTTGTCAGATTGAGATAAAGACCTTGTATTCCAATTTTTTTAAAGGTTTTTAGCATGGATGGACTTTGTCAAATGCTCTTTGTGTTTCTACTGAAATGATCATGTGGTTTTTGTATTTGGTTCTGTTAATGTGGCACATTAAATTTATTCATGTGTATGTGATAGACCATCCCTACCTCCCTGGGATGAATCCTGCTTGGCTATGGTGTATAAACTTCTTGATAATTTGCTTCATTCTGTTTGCCAGTGTATTATTGAAGATTTTTGCACCTATGTTAATTAAAGAGATTAGCCTGCAGTTCTCCTTTTCGGTTGAGTCTTTCTCTGGTTTTGGTATTAGGGTAATGTTTGCTTCCAGGAATGCGTGTGGGAGAAGTGCTTCCCTTTCAGTGTCATGAAGAGTTTGAGGAGCAGCGGCGTTTTGTCTTCCCTAAAGTTCCTGTGGAATCTGGCAGTGAATTTTTCAGGACCTGGGCTTTTATTTGTTGATAGTTTTAAAAAGATACTTCTTTAATTTCACTGACTGGTACTGTATTATTTAAAATTTTTGTATCTTCTTGATTCAGCTTTGGTAATTTATGTGTACCTAGGAATCTATCCATTTCTTCTGAATTTTCCATCTTATTAGACTACAGGTTCTCCAAGTAGAAACTGATAATCTTCTGGATTTCTGAAAGCTTCATTGTCACTTTGCACTGCTCATTCCTAACCATATAGATTTGTGTCTTTCCTTATTTTGGTAAGGTTAGCTAAGTAACCATTTCATTTAATTTTCAAAGAACTACCTCCTTGATTCACTGTATTGCTTTTTAAAACTCTATTGTGTTAATTTCTGCTCTGATCTTTATAATTTCCTCCTTCATATGTGCTTTGGGTTTAACTTACTCTTCTTTTACTTACAGCCTTGCAGTTCAACATTAGATATCTTTTTTTTTTTTTGAGTTTGCACTTTTGATGAGGAAATTCACTACTATAAACTTCTCTTATAGGACTGCTTTCATTGTGTCCCTTAAGTTCCAGTATGTTGTATTGACTTCATTGTTTAATTGGAGAAACTCTCTAATGTCTTAAATTATATCTGTGACCCACTGGTTTGCTCAGGAGAGTGTTATTTAATTTATTTATTTATTTATTTATTTATTTATTTTTTGCGGCACCAGGGATCGAACTCACAATTTTGTGCCTGCCAGTCTGGCATTTAACCCATTGAGCCAAACTCCTGGCCCTA
Organism: Dasyprocta punctata; assembly: GCA_004363535.1. Classification (NCBI taxonomy): domain Eukaryota; kingdom Metazoa; phylum Chordata; class Mammalia; order Rodentia; family Dasyproctidae; genus Dasyprocta; species Dasyprocta punctata. The sequence goes on along the minus strand of RJWM01010003.1, from coordinate 50,361 downwards.
GTTTTTTGAGGCAGAGTCGCACTATGTAGCTCAGGCTGAACTTGCACTCGCATTGTAGCCCAAGCGGACCTCGAACTCACAACGCTCCTCCTACCTCAGCCTCCCAAGTGCTGGGATTAAAGGCATGCGCCACCACGCCCAGCTGAGAGTGTTACTTAATTTTCATGTGTTTATGTACTTTTTGTGGCTTCTTTGACATTTATTTCCACTTTCATTATGGTATGATAAGATTACATACATGCGATAATTTAAATTTCTCTGCATTTATTTAAGTATGTTCCATGAGTTAGTGTGTGTTCTATTTTGGAGAAAATACTGTGTGCTACTGAGAAGAACGTATTTTCTGTTGCTGTTGGGTGGAACATTCTGTAGATATCTGCTAAATTCATTTCTTCAAAGGTTTGGTTCAGTTCTGATATTTCTTTGTTGTCTTTTTGTTGTAGTTGATCTAGGTATTTGTGATAGTGGGGTATTGAAGTTCTCTGTTACAATTATGTTAATACTTATCTAATTTTTCATATCCGTTTGTGTTTGTTTTATGTAGTTGGTTTACCATATTTGATGCATATATATTTACGATTGTTGTCTCTTCCTCTTGGATTGTTCCCTTAACAGGTGTGTAGTGAATTTCTTTGTCTCTTCTGATTAATATTGATTTGAAATCTACCTTGTCTGCAAATAAAATAGCTATCCATGCTTTTTTTTTTTTTTTTTTTTTTTTACAGATTCTTATTGCATGGAACATTGTTTTCCAACCTTTGACTTCTAGTCTATGAGTTTCTTTTTTACTTAAATGTGCTTCTTGTATGCAGCATATTGTGGATCTTGTTTCTTGATCCATTCTGCCAATTTGTTTATTTTGTTTGGTGAATTGAGACTATTCACATTGATGGTTATAACTGATAGATAGAGTGAGCCCTCAGTTCACAAATTTAATTCTTTCCATAATTCTTGTCACAAGCTGAATTTGATGAGAATCAAATCAAATCCAATGGTTAGGTTTAATGTTGACCTTATGGGGAAATTTTTTTTAAGAGAGAAAAAAAGACAAAGAAAAGAAAAACAAAAAGCAAAAGAGACAAACAAACAACAACAACAAACCCAGAACAGTAACAGTATACATTTACAAAATAAGATGACAGGAATTTAACAATGGTTGTAATATTGCATATTATTACCTTCAGAAGGATTGTTTAGATTACCATATATAGACATGCAAAATTGCGCTATTCATCAGTATTAACTGTTCTTTTCAAAAAACTAATACAGTTAGCAGTATAGTCATTTTAGGTATCTTATGTGTATATATAAAATTTTATGTCTTTTTCCTTTTCCCTTCCTTCTTTCCTCCTTTCTCCTATCCCAGGTCCTTTTCTTCTTTGAGCAGTTTCTTACCCTTACACAATATTTATTATAGATTTTGGATCATATTTACTCTTTCAGTTCCTTGCACTAGGGAGACAAGTGTATTTACACATGTGAGCTTTATTTCACTTATGAGTATGGTCTCAAGTTGCATTCATTTACTTATAAAAACTTCGATGCAATCTTTCTTTGTAGCTGAGTAGTACTCCATGGTATAAAAATATCACATATTTTTAATCCATTTCTTGATTGATGGGCACTTGGGTTGTTTTTGAGATTTGGCTATTACAAATTGTGTTGCTATAAATATGGGTGCACATATATCACCGTGGTATGATGTTTTCAGTTCTTCTGTGAAAATGTACAGAAGCAGGATAGCTGGGTCAAATGGAATTTCTAATCCTAGCTTCTTGAGAAATCTCCACACTGATTTCCGCAGTGGTTGCACCAGCCTACACTCCCACCAGCAGTGGAGAAGAGTTCCTTTTTCCCCACACCCCCTCTAGCATTTGTTATTGGTTGATTTCTTGATCTTGATAATTTTGCAGGGTATATCATGTTAGATCAGTCTGGGTTAGAGGTTGCTTTCTCTCTTTTTTTTTTCCTTTTGAGACAGGGCCTTGCTGTGTAGCTCATACTGGTCCTGAACTCACTATGTAGTCCAGGCTGGCCTTGAACTTGTGGCAATCCTCCTACCTCAGCCTCCCAAGTGCTGGGATTACAGTAGGCACTACCATTGCTGGCTTGATATTGTTTTGTTTTATGACTTGAAATACTAAACACCAATCTCTCCTAAACTTCAGGTTTTGTGCTGAGAAATCTGCATGATTCTGATGGGTTTTTCTTTATAAGTGATTTGTTTCTTTTCTCAAACAGCTTGTAATATTGTGTTCTTGTGTTGAATTACTGGAACATTAACTATTATATGCTTTGATGTAGTTTTCTTCTGATCATGGCTATTTGGAGTTCAATATGCCTTGCTTATTTGTATGTCAAATTCTTTTTCTATGCTTGGAACATTTTTGCTATTACTTCAGTGAGCAGATTTTTTATACCCTTTGTGCTGTCTTTTTTTTTAATTGACTTAATTGATTTTTAATGGTATCAAGGTTTTATTAAAGGTAGGCAAAGAAACTGAAGGGTAGGAGAAAAATGGGTTCTGCAGAGCAAATTTGGGCCACGTAAAAGTTGGAAAAGCAGTCTACTCTGTAGCTTCAGAGTGTGCTCCCATGCAAAATAGAACACAATGGGCCAGTTAATTTTATATTAGTCTTCTTTGCATTGGCTAGCAGGTGTTGGATTGAGTTTTTTCATGATCCTTTTCTATTTTTAAGAAATCTCTAATTCGATGATTACCAACCATAACTCTATCTTCCTGATCTGATCTTCTATCATCTCACCAGTTGACTCTGCTGAGTATACATTCAATAGAACTTATAATCTCCTGGATTACCATTTGATTCTGTTTTATGGATTCCAATTCCTTTCTATGTTAGGCACTTATGGTTTCTATGTATTTTCTAAGCTCCTCTATTTTTTTTCTGTATCTACTCTAGATTTACTAATTATTTCCTTCATTATGTCATCATCTCTTTAGTTACAGTGATACCTTGGTTGTCAGACTCAATTTGGTCCAAATTCATATTCAAATACCGGAAAGCTCAAGAACTAAACATATAATTCTCATAAGAAATAATGGAAAACCAAATAATGTGTTCTGAGGCCTGTATAGATTCATTTTTCTAGGATTTTAGCAAATTTCCCAATGATTGCTTTTTAAATCTCTATTGTGGCTCTCACAGATTTCCTTTTAGCTTTTCTGCTGGTACCACTAACTTTCTTTGGAGCCATGATTATTATATTTTAAGCAAATATAGCACAAAAAAGCACAATGATAAATGTTTTGATACACTAGCACAAGCACTATATATGTTGTCGGGGTGAGAGCAGTGCTTAGCCTGAAGTGTTCGTGGCAAGATGAGACAAGAGACTCACTCTCAGTCCATAGAAGTTTTTTAAAGTCAGATTTTTAGTTCAACTATTGAGTAAAGTCACAAAAACCAAGCAGATATTTTTCAAACTTTATTGCTTATTGCTTGAGAACTGGGAGCCACTGAACAACTGAGGTATCATTGTATCTATGTAATTACTTCTGTTGGTCTTTGTCAAGAGACACACATCTGCTTTGCTAGTTCTGGCTGCTACCATTTTAGAAAATTCAGCTGGGTAGCTTTTGATTTCTTTTACTTCAATGCCCCTTGGATTTGCTTTTTAGCAAGTGCCCTGGGCGCAACTTGCTTCCGTGTTTTCTCATTTTTTTGTTTATTTGTTTACTGTGTTGTAGCTTGTAAATTGCTTATGGTATGGAGATTTATTACTAGTACCAAGACTTCTTTAGGTAATGACTACTTTTAGAGATGTCTTCTAGGTGTAGCTGGCTTTTGGCCTTTAAGCGTGTCCTTGGCTCCTACCTGTCTTGTTTATTAGGAGTGAAAGTTTGCAGCCAGCTGGCTTAGCACTCTGTTCTTTGGTACTGGACTGTAAACATCCACTGAACAGGACAATTTTACCTACTTTTATCATTAAGTAGTACTCAGTCATAGTAAGATATAGTGAGCTACCTATAGATTCATAAGGGTAAATGGTACAGGTATGATGCATAGAGAAAAGAAATAGTTCATGAAAAATAAAGCAATGGAAGATATAAAGAATGTAGTAAGACTGATGTAAAAAGTGCTGTTAAGGAATAAAGGGTTATGAGTGGGATTAGATAATAGTAACAAAGAGTACCAACAAGGAAATGATAGGGAGTGAAGATTAAACTAGAGAAAAAAGAAAATAAGAAAGAGTACTAAGTGAATAAGCTGAAAGAAAGAAAGTGAGAAAAGAAAGGAGAGGTGAGAGAAAGGGAGAGAGAGAATAAAATGAAGGCCTATTCAAACAAATAAAATAAGATATTAAAAATTGAAGGGACAAAAATTCCTACCTCCACCAAAAGAAAAACATAGTTAAAAAATAATGTACCAATAGAAGAGGGAAAAAATGGTGTAAATGAATGTTTAAGCACAGAGAAATTTCTTCCAGGGCTAGTAATCTTTAATCTTACAAGTCACATTCCTGTTTGATCCTGTTTACAGTCCGTAAGTTTTTTTTTTTTTTTTTTTTTTTTGAGTTTACTTAGTTCAAGGGGACTCCTCTTCATAATTCCCTACTTGTGACAACTGTTCAAGCTGGGGAATCAGGTTTGGGAAGATGTGGACCTTCCTTCTGAGGCTCCTGTCTTGGATTCCTGCAGGTTAGAGACCAACACTGGTTACACAATGTGTATGCTGGTGTGTGTGGCACAGATTCCCAAAGCCAGGCAGAGGCTTGTGTTGAGTTGGACACCCAGAGTAGAACCGAATCTGCCCAAGATGAGTGTGGAGATTCTTGCAGACCTAGTGAGGTTACAGGGCTCTGGGTAGCATCTCAGGGGCATCTGGAGTACTGGTCAGAACATACAGACACTTAACCTTTGCTAAGTAATCAGGCAGAGGACTTACGTATTGTGTGAGGCAGAAACTGTGGCCAGGGCTCTGGGAGAATGCAGGGTGGAGACTCCAGTATGCCCAGAGTGAAGGCGATGTGTTTGGTGCTGAATGGATGCTGCCATGGTACAGGTGTACCAGGCAGAAATTCACATGGGCTTGGAGCGCCCAGTGTAAACCTAGATTGACTGGGGAGTGGTGCTAGATGTCAGAGAGTCCCTGACAGGTGTGGTTTTGGAGCAGGGCAGTAAGAGCTGGCTGTAATCTCAAGCGATCCCAGGTTACTGAGTACAGACTCAAACCAGACCAGCATGTCTCAGGTGGTGAGGGAGAAACTACAGACTCCCGATAGTTACTTGGGTGTGTCCATGATCCAATATTGAAGACTCCTGATTCCCGACATATTGAAGTGATAGGTGAAGACACCCATTACTGGTTTACCGTCTCAGAGTCTGAGATCCTGAGATCAGGTGGGTGGGGGGAGATGGCAGTTCCTTGCCCCTGGTGTGTGCTGGTGAAAATGCTGCCAGGCTGCAGCCTCCTCTGCACGTGGGGAGAGGACGATGAGATGAAGGGCACACGCACCCCAAGTCTATCCTGGGAGGTTAGACTCTGGCACACATACTACGTGGGGCCATCCAGCTACTTGGGCAATTCTCGAAACAGCCCTTCCCATGCAATGAGGATGGAGGCCCTGTAAGCCAGTCCCACCAGACTGCTTCCCCTATTTTTAACTCCTGTATATGAGCCTCAGGAAAACAATGACCCGAGACTTCTGTGGCTATGTATTTGTAACTCAAGGACATTAGAACAGAGATATAGTTTAAAAAAAAATCTGTAGGAGTTTTGACCAAGGGACAGGGAGGGAACAGGATGGTTTGTGATAATCTAACACAAGCAAGCTTATCAGAGGCAGAGGGAACACATCGGCCAAAGCAAACATCTTTGAAAATAACTTACTTTTAATTCTGCTGACTCTTGTCCTGAAGATCTGCTCTAAACTTAATCCACACACTCCAGGAATCCTAGACCGTTGTCTAGAAAGTCCCTTCCTGCTTCGCATTCACTTCGAGCTCTCCTTTGGCCAGAGTCTCCCCACAGTGTGTATGTTTCATTTGATCGGCAAGTCTCTTCTTTCAAATTGATTTTTTGCATCAGGGTATATGCCCCTCCCTTCCTTCCAATTACCTGTGTGTTTAGTTGATCTTTTCTAAGTCTCTCAGACAGAACTCCTCCTATAATCAGCCTTGCTGTTTCTCCTTCAAACCTTATTAATATTATTGTTATTGTTAATGTTATTATAGTTGCATTTATTTATTTATTTATTTTAAAGATAGTAAAATCCAAGAAAATGTAACATAACAAAGTCAATCAAAACAAAGCAGTAGAACTGGTACAGAACTTCTAAGAAAGATGCTATGAAAACAATAGCTACTGTAGTATATCTTGTTATTTTCAGAATAGTTGACCTTTCCAACAGGTATAGTAAAATCAAACCAAAAAAAACAAAACAAACAAAAAACACACACACACACACACACACAATAAAACCAATAAAAACAGTATAAAATAAGACCAAAAAAACATCAATCAGAATAAAGCAAACCAATGAGGACAATATTGGGCCTCGAAGACAAGACAGAAGAGAATCCCCCATTTTTGCTACATTGCCTACTGTCATCCTCCAAAGAGATGCTCAGGCTGCCAGCCCCAGGCCTGCAAAATGAACAAAACAATACTAGCATTTAGTTGTTTTATGTACCTTAGTTGCTATCAATGTAGCCAGACCACTGAATGAGCAGGTTGCTTTCTGGGGATGGGGAATGGGGGGCAGAGCTTTGTCCTTGGTTCTTAGCCCACGTGCTGGTAGGTGTACAGCAGTGGGGGAGGGCATGTTTCTCTCTGTGGGGTCCACGCCAGTCGCACAGACCCCCGGAAGGCAGTCTTACTTGTCTCCTGGTTGGAGGCACTCAGGCCTGGCTGGGTGGGCTCCCGAGAAGCCCATTTCTTTTTCCTCCTGGGGTCCACACCGGTCACACAGGCCCCAATTGTTTTTACTTTTTAGACATTAGATCTCATTATTTTGCTAAATTGCCCAGTCTGGGTTCCAACTTGGAACCCTCTTGTCCTAAACTCTAGAATGCTGGGACTATAGGTATACATCACTATACCCAGCACTGTTAATTTGTTTTTAAAACAAACCATAGGCCAATATCAATTATGTTGATAATTACCAATTCTTGAGATAGTAGTATAATTGGGGTAGTATTTTATTTACTTATTTATGTGTATTTATTTAATTTTTGGAAATTAAAAAGAATTCTTCTGTGGTGATTGGGCCCAGGGCCTTAGTAGGACTGAGCTACATTCTCAGTCCTTCTTAAATTTGACAAGGGTCTCACTAAGTCACACAGTTGTGAAGACTGGCCTTGAACTTGGAATCCTTCTTCCTCAGCCTCTCAGAGTACAGAGATTATGGAAGTAAATTGCCATACCTGGCTTGAATTTAGACCAAATTGAGGGATACATACTTGCTAACACATTCATTTTATCCAGCCCCAGGTTAGTGTAATGTCTCATTCTTGTGCTATCTCTTTCTATTTTCTTAACCAGGATCTTGCTATGGTTTTAAAATCACTATGTAGTCTAGATTGGCCTTCCACTCGTGATCCTCCTGCCTCACCCTCCTGAGTGCTGAGATTCAAGGCATGTGTTATCACTCACAGCAATTTTCTCTAATTTATGAGTAGTTCAAAATAAAACTTCTTGAGTGTTAGAAAAAGCTGACTTTTTCTTTCTTAAATCTTTTAGTTTCTCTTAATTTTTTTCTTTCAAAAAATATTTTTAAAATTTTGATGTATAGTTTCACATATAATGGGATACAATGTTTTATATATATATATACATATATATTACATTGTGTGTGTGTGTGTATATATATATATACACACACATGTATATAATAGTGACCAGAGATATGTATAATAGTGACCAGATTGTGGCAATTAGAACATCTATCACTTCAAATATTTATCATTTCTTTGTGTTGAGAACATTCAAAACCCTTTTATACTAGGTATTTTGAAATATAATTAAATGGTATATAATTTCGATAGATTTAGTTGATATGAATTTATATATTATATAAATTTTGATATATAATTTAATGATGTCGACCACAGAGCCACTTTTCTATAGCATAATGTTAAAGTGTTTCTCCTGTGTTTTCTAGTAGTCTCATACTTTAAAGATGTGGAAGTTTTTATCTAGTTTGTGTCGATTTATTTATTTATTTATTTATATATGATGAGATACAGAGGTCTATGTTAGTTTTAAGCATATGAATATTCACTTTTCCAGTATCATTTATTAAAAAGGCTTTCTATTTTTTAATTTAGATTGTTGGTACTGCAAAACATCATTTGGATATAGATATGTCAATTTATTTCTGAGTTCAGTCATCTGTTTCATTGGTCTCTATATCTGTTTTACGTTTCTTCAGTACTGGGGGTGAACCTAGGACCTCATGCATGCTGGTCAAGAGCTCTCTCTGTGAGCTACCTCTCCAGGCTTAGGTGTGTGTCTTTACGCCTGTACTATGATTGGTTACTCTAACTTTGTAGTGTCTTTTGAAGCTGGGTATTACATCTTTAGTTTTGTTCTTTTTGTTCAGAATTGCTTTTGCTATTTATGGTCTTTTATGGTTTGATACTAATTTTAGGAATTTTTAAAAATTTCAGTAAAGAATGTTGGTATTTTGATGACAATTGCATTAAATTTGTAGCTTGCTTTAGACAATATAGAATTCGTCAATATTAAATCTTCCAATCCATAAGCATGAAAGATTTTTCTACATTTATGTGTATGTTCCTTCTTTGATCTCCTTCATCAGTGTTTTATAGTTCCCACTATGGAGTTCTTTTAACTACTTTTTTGTTTAAATTTATCTCAAGATATTTTCTTTTCTTCGTCCTTCATCCCTTCCCTCCCTTCTTCTCTCTCTTTCCCTTTTTCCATTCCTTCCTTATATTATAAATTGAATTGCTTTTATATTATATTTTATATTATATTATATTTTTATATTATATTGTATTTTATATTATAAGTTGAATTGCTATTATAAGTTGAATTGCTTTCTTGATTTCTTTCTCACCTAGTTCATTATTGGGATAGTAGAAACATTACCAATTTTAATTTCTTTGTTAATCCATTTGTTCTTCAATGACATGTTGTTTAATTATAATGTATTTTCACAGTCCCTCTTGATTCTGTTTGTTTATTTTAGAGATAGGGACTCACTATAGTCCAGGCCAGGCTTCAACTTGCTATGTAGCCCATGCTGGTCTCAAACTTCCAACTCTGCTTAAGCCTCCTTAGTGATGAGACTAGAGACATGCACAATATTATGTTATTGGTTTCTGCTTTACTCCTTTTCAGTCAAGGAAGACACATGCTAGGGTTTTAATTTTCTTTTCTTTTCTTTTTTTTTTTTTTTTGCCTGTCCTGGGGATTGAACTCACAACCTCGTACCTGCCAATGAGATGCTTAAGCCACTGAGCCAAACTCCCTGCCCTTAGGATTTTAATTTTCTAAACTTGTTCAGATTTGTCTTGTGGCCTAACATGTCCACCCTGGTTCTAGCCTGGAGAATGTCCCATGGATGAGAAGTATGTATATTCTATAGGGGTGTACACAGTTCAACACTGATGTTTTGTCATAGAGCTTTTCACTACATAATTGGTCCACTGATGCATGTGGGGTGTGGATGTCTTCATTTAGATATTAAGTATTGGAATTTATCTCTTCCATTAGATTTAGTAATATTTGCTTTGTATAATTACGCATTTCAGAATTGGAGGAATATGTGTATATTTACAATTGCTATATCCTCCTGTTGAGTTGATTTTTTTTGTACAGGGGATTGAAACCAGGGATAAGTGCATGCTGGGCAACCACTCTATTATTGGGTTGCATTCCCAGACCTTTAAAAATTTCTGTGCTGTCATAAACTCTAACAAAATTGCCTAGACTTGCTTGGAACTTTCAATCATCTGACTTTACTGTCCCAAGAGAATGTAATTGTGAGCGGATGTCACAATGCCCAGCTTGTGAATTGGTTTTTCATCATTATATAGTAAGTCTCTTTATCTTTTTTTACAGATTTTTTTGTGGCAGTAAGAATGGAACATAGTGCCTTTGAATCAAGCTACAGCCCCAGTTCTTTTTAAATTTTATTGTATTTTTTCTATCAAGTTTTTAAATTACACTTTTTGGAACAATTTAGACACACACAATAATCACATTCATCATAGAGAATTTGTACCTGGACATGATATATCCTAAGTCCTCTTTTTTTTCTATTCCCTCTCTTCCCTTCACTCCTCTTCCCCTCATTATTTACAAAGCTTTACTCATTTTCTTTCCTTTTATATTTTTTCTTCTTTCTTCCTTCCTTTCCTCCTCCAGCCTCCTTAGTTCCCATTTCATTTTGAACAATTTCTTCCTATTTCACAATATCTATTATATATTTTGACATTTTCTTTTCTTGGGGCTGTATTATTGGAGAGTGATTATTTTCCATTAGAGTATTATGTTTTCTTGCTTTTCATGTTTCTTGTGTTCCTGTGTATGGAGTTCTCAATTTGATTTAATTTCCCCAGAAGAGAGAAGCTTTTTTCTTGTGATGTAGACTCGAGTGTTGGTTGGGTGGATTTTTTACCTTGGATTCTGAGCGGATGCAGTAGGGTAGAGTTTTTGCACTGTTAATCATTATCAGTATTGTCTATGGTTCCAATTGTCTAGGCTGTGGTGGACTGTAACTGTAGTGGCATGGCATGCTTTTTCTGGGAGTGTTTGTGATTGTGGTTCCATGGCGTGCTCTCTCTGGGAGGTAGGACTGTTGTCTGGCTGGCTGTCACACCAGGCATGGTGTCTGTAGGTGGTGGTTCTCTGGAAGAGTGTGATCTTCACTTGAGCTGACAGTTGTCCCAGGCTCAGATATGCACAGAAGATATAAGTCACTGGTTGTGAGGTGAACTTTTTATGTCTAGGTTTGTGGTTTTCTTCCAAGGTGGTATATGGAAACGAAGTGTGATTTGACGTTAAAACAGACAATGCTTGTACAGTCAATAACTCATTGACCAATGATCCTCATTTATCTACTGCAAGCTTAGCTTTTCTTCAGGCCTGTTAAAATTCTTTATTAATCTATATCAGTGATGACAAACCTTTTAGAGCTTTCAATGATATGAATAGTCCTTGGCAGCAACGTGTGTGATAGGTTCACTACCACTGATCTATATAGTCAGATCTGTGATGATTTACTTTTAAATATTTTGTTATGTGATGCACATGTACGTATATTTGTGTAAGAGGCTGAAACTAAGATCTAGGAGACATTGCTAAATTTAGGGGACTATGCATAATTAGTGATCCGTATTCACCAGTGATTATATGAAAATGATTTTTCATAGTAGGATCAATTATGCTCAAAATACATGTCCTAAGTAGTGTTAGATGCTACTTGTTTTTATTGGTGCAGATCAGTAACACAGAGTAATAAAATTTGTTTTTGTTTATTGGTACACGAATACAACACATTTGGCTTATTTCCATTCCCACTGCACCCCAATCGCTTTCATCTCTCTCCCCCTTATTCCTTTCTTCTTTTTTAAATCTGCCTTTTAGTTGCCTTTTATCCATGTGCGGCACTTGGAATTAAACCCAGGGTCTTCACACCGAGCTGTATTCCTAGCTCTTTTTACATTTTTCGTTTTGAGACAGCATTTTGCTAATTCACTAAGTTGCCCAGGGTGGGCTTGAATTTGCCATCCTCCTGCCTCAGCTTCCCAGAGTGCTGGGATTACTACATATACACCACCACCTCCACTAGATCATTGTTCAGAGGCTAAAATTATAATTCTCTTATAAATATAAAAAGAACAGAAATTTATTGAATGAGGGATACATTTTAAGGCATCCCCCCACACACACACACACACCCGAGAGTACTTTCAAGGTTTCTTCTGTCCAGGGTGGCTTACAGTTACTGACTCCCAGGATCAAAGCATGGAGTCCCATGTTGCCAGAGCAGCTGGAATTGAGAGCTGGCCTCTCAGAATGTCACTCTCATTACTAGAATAGGAACGTTTCCTCTGTGTCTCTTTCAACTGAGTCTCAGAGGAGGCACTCCCAAATCTGCACATAATTTTCTCAAAATCCATCATCCACTCCTAAGCAGTGCCAACAGAGGATCTCACTCCAAAGAATGCAGTGGAATGAAACAGCTGGAAGACTAAAAATGATGAATGGAAAACTCAGTTCTAACCACTCTAGGGGAGACAAAGTTTGGAATTTGAATTATGCAAAAGTTAGGAGCTTACTAACATTTTATGCTTTCTATGGAAATCACCATAGTTTAACAATAAGATTATATTGTTGTACTGTGAGTGCCTCACAAGTATACAAACAACTCAGGGGAAATCATTCTAACAAGGTGAAAGACAAACTTGGATAAGTTAGTGTATCTATGAGAAAAAAAAATCAGTACTCTGTAAAGTAAAAAAAAAAAAAAAATTCGAGAATCTCTGTAACACATCCTAATAGATGTCCAGAGCACAATAAAAGATTAACACAAAGACGTTGAAATATGAATAGCCACTGTTAAAAGGTAGACAACAAAAAGAAGTGTCAATTATGCATATGTTTAAATTGGCAGATAATAATGTTACTTACATTAATGCTTATATAAAAATGTGTTGTAAGCATATACATTGTGTGGATGTGTGTGAGGATATAGAGGAAGGATGTTCACCAAAGTTTAAATAAATGAGAATTCTCAACAAAGTTGTAGAAGAGAAATCCAAAGTGTAAGTGAAGAGCAAGCTAAAAGATAGCAGGAAGTTGGGGGGTATTTTCCAAGTGAGAGGGGGACAAAGACATAGAGGAAGGGAGCAGGAAAGGAAGGGAAAGGCATTTGAAAAAAGAGAGTTGAAGAAAAAAATGGAAATAGAGCTTTTGCAAATGGGAGAATAGTTAGAGGGAGCAGGGAGGAATGAGAAAGGGAGGAGACAAAAAATAAGAATTAAGGTATGTTATGTACATATATAAACTTTCCACGATAAATGCAATCATTGTGTACTGTAAGTATGTACTAAGAAAAAATTTTAAAAAGAAGAATGAACTAACAATTGTAGAATTGTACAAGATAGTATCTAAAATCGAAAGTTAAAGAATTAGTGGATCAGTAAAACTGAAGACAGATCAATGGGAATTATCCAACTGATAGAAAAAATATATTCGTTAGAGTTTGTAAATTGCACAAACATCATTGATTTGTATACTTTAAAAGATGATTGTTATGGCATGCAATTTATATCTTAATAAAACTGCTTAAAATAATAAAACAGAAAGAAAAGTCTAAAATATTTAGGAACTAAAAATATACTCCTAAATGATATGGATCAAAAGAGAAACACTAGGAAATTTAAAATGCTTCAAACAGATAATGGAAAGACACCCTATCAAAATATTTAAGACATTGATGAAGCAGAATTTAGAACAAAATTTATAACACTAAGTACTTACATTTGAAAAAAAAAAACTTCGCAATCAATTATCTAAATATACATGATTGCTACAGAGAAACAATTAAAGGAAAAGCAAATTAAACCCAAACTATGTGGAAGGAAGAATATAATGAAGTTCAGAGCAGACTCAATTCAACAGAAAATGAATAAGAACATTGATAAAGCAATATGTTGGTTCTTTAAAAAAATAGGAAAATGGTTAGCCTTCAGTAGACTAATTGGAAGAGAGGGAATATTATAAATATTAGTATTAGGTATAAAATAGGAAATACTAGTATAAATCTTAGACATTACAGAAGACAAAAAGAGTATATGGATAACAATTTTATTTTACTTTTTGGACATACATCCTTATTCAAGAAATCAAATAAGAGTAAAAACTGATGGCAGCAACTTCACACAAGGATATAGGACCAAACTTAGAATTACTTGCTCAAAAGTCATTCAGAACAGAACAAAATTCTTCAAGTGCTCATAATAAGCACAGAAAATATCTGATAGTATTACTTACTTTTCCAAGAATATTCATTATTTTACACTGAATCACACAATTAGTATAGTACAGAAGAGATGACTATTGGCCTCCTCCAGTGTACAACCTAAAATGCCAAGTGCAAATGTTAATATAATTCGAACTTTTCTTTAATAACAATTCTTAAACTGTATTACAACTTTTTTTTATTTTAAAGAGTATAAAACCAAGGAAAATAAAACAGAGTAAAACCAACCAAAATAAACCAGTATAAGTGATACAGGATATACGACCTTACAAAACCAACAATAGTTACCATAACGCCTTTTGTTGTCTTCAGGATAGCTGCAGATGCCTTTGGACATAGCAAAAATCAAACAGAACAGAATAAAATAGAAACAATAAAAGCAAAACAATGAATGAAACAAAGGACTTCAAAACAAGCCAATAGTAAATCCAAAATGACTACCATAATATGTCTTGCTATCTTTCAAATAACTGCTCATGCCATCAGATTTAACGTAATTGAACAAAACAAAAGAGAATAAAACCCAAACCAACAAAACAATGAAAATGATGTGGTTTCCCTGCCGGAATCGCTTCTTGGTGAGGTCTGGTTCTTTCCCTCCAAAGTCTGTGAATGGCACTGACTCACAGAGAGAGGCTTGGGTGTGGCTGTCCCCACCTGTATTACAACTTTTTGCAACTACGGATATCAATTGGTTTATTCAAGTCCCAGTTTACTCTCTGAAAGGAAAAACAAGAACCTACAGTGACAGAGGCAACATTTCACCATCATCTGTAACTTTGGTCCACTATACACATGCAGGTCCAGGATTCTATAATTATAGCAGTGATGATCACAATTCCCAGTATCTGACAGAGGCAGGTATACAACATTTAACACTGCCAAAGTGTTTTGCTTCAGATTCATAGGTGGTGCTGTCTGTTAGAAATGTTTATAGTATATCTCCAAAAGAAAAAATAAGTCATTGTAGGTGGTATCAATTTCATTTCCTTATGCAGAATCTTTCAGTTTTAAATCTGTCTACCAAATCTTGACTATGACATTTGCATTTTGAATTGCTACATCAAGATCAAACCAAGAAATTGAACTTTTCTGTCAAATGCACTTGATCAAATAGGAGAGTTGGGTTCATAAAATGCATTCATTGCAAACTTTATACATAAATCATAAACATCAGTAAAGAAGTTCTTTATTCCACCTTCTTGCCTTATATGGTGAAGCATAAATATAATATGGTCAGCAGTGACAGATGCTTACACAAACCACTCTATAGTCTATAGACTATAGTTTTCAAGTACATGTTGTTTGAAAGTCACATGTCTTCATCCACGAGGTCAAGAGCAGCATGAGCTGTGGATTGATTCAGATGATGATGATCATCTTTGGATTCTGCTTTCCCAGCTGGCAAAAATTCCATTTCAAGAATTGGATTATCATGGTGACCAATGCTTACAAAGTAGCAGCTTCCAGACATTGTGGTTAGTATATGGCTCCTGTTGTGAGATGCAGACAAAGGAAATGCCCAGGCAATTCTAGGGGCTGTCATGGATAACATTTTTTTTAATTTTAAAAAGAAACAAAAATGCCAGGTGTGGTGGTGCACGCCTTTAATCGCGGCACTTGGGAAGCTAAGGTAGGTGGAGCATTGTGAGTTCGAGGCCAGCTTGGGCCACAACATGAGCAAGGCCAGCCTGAGCTACATAGTGTGACCCTGCTTCAAAAAAAAGAGGGCTGGGTGTTTGGCTCAGTGACTTAAGCACCCGCTTGGCAGGTGTGAGGTTGTGAGTTCAATTCCCAGTACCGATTAAAAAAAAAAAGAAACAAAAACAACAAAAATTCAAAATGCAGTAATTAGAGAGTAACAATGGTTAATGCATTGCATATTGTTATTTTTAAATTAGTTTCTCAGAGTACAAGATGTTTGCATTTAGTTGTCCAAACAATATTAGCATGAACCTTTCTTTTCAATGAACTAGGAGAAATTCTTAGCATAATTATCTTAACTATCTTTTATATATATGTGTATGTGCGTATATATA
Organism: Dasyprocta punctata; assembly: GCA_004363535.1. Taxonomy (NCBI): domain Eukaryota; kingdom Metazoa; phylum Chordata; class Mammalia; order Rodentia; family Dasyproctidae; genus Dasyprocta; species Dasyprocta punctata. Next base: position 34,342 of record RJWM01010003.1, on the reverse strand, counting down.
TGCATGCACATATACATATATTATTTCTTTTAGCTTCTCACACTAGAGAGACAATACAATATTTACACATGCAAGTCTATTTCACTTATGAGTATGGTCTCAAGTTGTATCCATTTACCTATGAAAGTCTCAAGTTTATCCTTCTTTATGGCTGAGTAGTACTCCATTGTATTAAATGACCACATCTTTTTAAATTAATTCCTCCGTTGATGGGCTTTGGGTAGTTTCCAAGATTTAGCTATTACAAATTGTGCTGCTATAAACTTGGGTGCACATATATCGCTGTGGTATGATGCTTTTAATTCATCTGGGAAGATACCCAGAAGGGGAATAGCTGAGTCAAATGGGACCTCCAATCCTAGTTTTTTGAGGAATCTCTGCACTGATTTTCACAACAGTTTCACAGTCTGCACTCCCACCAACAGTGGCGAAGGGTTCCTTTTTCCCCACAGCCCTACCAGCATTTGTTATTGGTTGATTTCTTGATAATGGCGATTCTGCAGTGAGGTGGAATCTCAGTGTTATTTTAATTTGCAACTTTCAAATGACTAGTGATATTGAAAATTTTTTTCATATATTTACTTGACATTTGTATGTCTATCTGAGAAGTATGTATTCATGTCAGATGCCCATTTTTGGATTGGGTCTTTAAATTTGGGAGGTTTGATTTTTTTTTTTTTGAGTTCTCAATAGTTATATGTTTTTTTTTGTTTTGTTTTGTTTTGTTTTGTTTTGTTTTTGTTTTTGTTTTTGTTTTTTGCAGCACCGGGGATTGAACTCACAACCTCGCACCTGCCAGGGCAGGCGCTGAAGCCACTGAGCCAAACTCCCAGCCTTAGCTTTTTGAGGCAGGGTCGCACTATGTAGCTCAGGTCGGCCTTGCACTCGCGTTGTAGCCGAAGCTGGCCTCGAACTCACAACGCTTCTCCTACCTCAGCCTCCCAAGTGCTGGGATTAAAGGCATAGTTATATGTTCTTAATAGTAATCCTTTGTCTGATGAGCAGATGGAAAACATTTTTCCCCACTCTGTGGGTTGTATTTTCACTCTGTTGGTGGTTTCTCTTGATGTGCAAAAGCTTCTCAATAAGATGAGATGCCAGTTATTGATTCTTTGTGATAGTTCTTGTGCGATCAGGGTTTTATTCATAAATCTTTGCCTACACCAAGGTCTTCAAGAGTTTTGCCTATTAAATCTTCCAACAGATTCAATATTTCTGTTTTAATATTTAGATCTTTGATCCATTCCAAATTTAGTTTAGTGCATGATAAAAGATATGGGTTTAATTTTAATCTTTGGCGAGTGCAGAGACAGTTTTTCCAGCACCATTTATTAAAGAGGTTTTCTTTCTCCCAGTTAATGAGTTTAGTACCTTTGTCAAAGATAAGGTGGTTTAGTATTTCTGGAGTTGTTTCTGCATCTTCTAATCTGTTCCATCAATCTTCAGGTCTCTCTCTCTCTTTTTTTTTTTTTGGCCAGTACCGTGTTGTTTTATCACAGTCCCTTTGTAGTATAATTTCAAGGCAGAGATTGTGATATCCCCTTGCCTTGCCTTCATTGCCTAGAATTTCCTCTGCTATTCTAGGTCTCTTCTGGTTCCAGATGAATTTTAGGATTATTTTCTATAATTCTGTGAGATATGCTATTGGGATTTTGATCAGAATTGCATTATGTCTGTATAATAGCTTTGAAATATGGTCATTTTCACTCTATTGGTTCTTCCTACTCAAGATCAAGGGATGTCTTTCCATTTTTCTACTATCCTCATCAATCCCCTTTTTCAGTGTACTGTAGTTTTCGGTGTAGAGATCTTTTATATCCTTTGTTTGATTCCTTGGTATTTCATTTTTTTGAATTCAATTGTGAAAGGTGTTTTTTCTCCGATTTCTCTCTCAGTGAGTTTGCTATTCTTGTACAGGAAGGCTACTGATTTTTGAGTATTGACTTTGTATCCAGCTATGTTACTGAATTTTCTTATTAAATCTACCAGTTTTTTAGTGGAGTTTTTGGTCTTCTTTGTAGAGTACCATGTCATCTGCAAATAATGATTATTTAACCTCTTCCTGTCTTATCTTTATTCCTTTTATTCCTTTCTCTTGTCTAATTGCTTCAGCTAAACTTTCCAGGACTATGTTGAATAAGAGTGGAGACAGTGGACATCCTTGTCTTGTTCCTGATTTTAGAGAGGAAGTTTCAGTTTTTGTCCATTTAGTATGATGTTGACTGTTGGTTTGCCATGGATGGCTTTTTATCAGATTGAGATAAAGACTATTATTTAGCTTTTCTGTAGCTTTTTTTTTTTTTATCACGAATGGGTGTTGGACTTTGTCAAAAGTTTTTTCTGCATCTTTTGAGATGATCACGTGATTTTTGTCTTTGACTCTGTTAATCTTGTGTATTACATTTATTGGTTTATGTATGCTGAACCATCCCTGTATCCCTAGGATGAACCCCACATAGTCATGGTACATAACCTTCTTGATGATTTGCTGCATTCTGTTTGCCAGTATCTTACTGAGGGTTTTTGAATCTATGTTGATTAGAGAAATTGGCCTGCAATTCTCTTTCTTAGTGGGCTCCTTCACTGGTTTTTGTATCAGGGTAATACTAGCTTCCAGGAATGAATTTGGGAGTATTTCTTCCCTTTCAATTTCATTAAAGAGTTTGAGAAGTAGTAGTTTCAGGTCTTCTTTAAATTTCGTGTAGAATTCAGCACTGAATCCATCAGGGTCTGGGCTCTTCTTTGTTGGTAAGTTTCTAATTATATCTTTGATTTCATTGATTAATATTGGTTTACTTACGATTTTTACACCTTCTTGATTTGGCTTTGGTAATTCATATGTAACTAGGAATCTGTCCATTTCTTTGGCATTTTCCATCTTATTGGAATACAAGTTTTCAAAGTAGGATTTCTGCAGGGTCAATTGTGATTTCACCCTTTTTATTCCTAATTGCATGAGTTTTAGTCTTTTCTTTCTTTTTTTTTGATAAAGATGGATAAGGGTGTGTTGATTTTATTTAATCTTTCGAAGAATCAGCTCTTCCATTCATTGATTGTTTGTATTGTTTTTTTTTGTCTTCAGTGTGTTAATTTCTGCTCCGATCTTTATAATTTCCTCCCTCATATGAGCTTTTGGCTTAGCCTGCCCCTCTTTTTCTACAAGTTTGAGGTTCACCAGTAAGTTACTTATATGCACTTGCTCTGTATTCCTGATATAAATATTTATTGCTATAAATTTTCCTCTTAGGACTGTTTTCATTGTGTCTCATAATTTCTGGTATGTTGTACTGTCATTATCATTCAACTGTAAAAACTGCCTACTTTCTTCTTTAATTCATCTGTGGCCCATTGGTTGTTCAGGAGGTTGCTATTTAATTTCTATGTGTTCATGAAACTCTTGTGTTTTCTTTTACCACTGATTTCCAATTTCATTGCACTATGGTCTGATAATATGCATGGGATAATTTCAATTCCTTTGCATTTACTCAAGCATGTTTTGTGAGCTAGTATGTGTTTTATTTTGGAGACTATCCTGTGTGCAGCTGAGAAAAACGTGTATTCTGATATTGTGGGGTGGAACACTGTAGACATTCACTAAGTCCATTTGTCCAAAAGTTTGGTTAGGTTCTAATATTTCATTGTTGCTTTTTTGTCTAGTTAATCTGTCTTTTTTGACAGTGGGGTATTGAGATTCCCCCAGTGCAGCTGTATTAGGGATTAGTTTATTTTTTATGCCTGTTAATTTTTGTTTTATACAGTTGAGTGCACTGGTATTTGTTGCATATGTATTTATGATTGTTATCTCTTCCTCATGGATTTCCCTTTACAAGAATGTAGTGACCTTCTTTATCTCTCTGAATCAGTTTTGGCTTGAAATTCACTTTGTCTGCAAACAGAAAATCTACCACTGCTTTTTTCTGGGTTCCTAGCATATGGAGTATTGTATTCCATCCTTTGACTTTCAGTCCACAAATTTTTTTTGATAAATGTGTTTCTTATTTACAGCATATTGTTGGATCTTGCTTCTTGATCCATTCTGCCAGTCTGTGTCTTTTGATTGGTGAATTGAAGCCATTAACATTGATGTTTATGGCTGATATGCATTGACTTATTCTTGTCATGTTATTTTTCTGTTGTGGGCTCCCCCTCTTTTTTCTCCTCCCTCTGTTTAATTGTTTGCCTTGCTGGTAGGTTCCTTCTGTTGAGGTTCATGGAGTTGTATTCCTTGTTATCTCTTTCTAGAATGTCATTTAAAACATTTTAGAGGGCTGGTTTGGTGGTCATAAATTTCCTCAAATATACTTTGTCATGAAAGTATCTTATTTCCCCATCAACTTTTTTTTTTTTTTGGTACTGTGAATTGAACTCAGGACCTCATGTTTGCAAAAAAGGTGCTTATGCCACTGAACTATATCCCCAGCCTTCTCCATCTATTTTGAAGGGTAGCTTTGTGGAGTACATCAATCTGGATTGAAGGTTGTTTTCCTTTAGAATTTGAAATACTTCACTCCAAGCTCTCCTTGACTTGAGAGTTTATGCTGAGAAGTTTGAGAGTTTATGCTTTTCTTTATAGGTGATTTGTTTCTTTTCCCTAACAGCTTTTAAGATTCTATTCTTGTGTTGAATTTCTGAAATCTTGACTATGATATGCCTGACTACAGATTTTTTTCATCATGGTTAATTGGAACTCAATCTGCTTCACTTATCTTCATGTCAAATCTTTTTTCACTATCAGAGAAGTTTTCTGCCATGATGTCTGTGAACAGTTTTCTTTTAGTATCATTTGTGATATCTCCTACTTTTTCATTGACCTCAGTCAATCTTAAGTTCTTCTTCTTTTTCTCATCTAGCAGCTACTGGATTTATTTCTCATGGTCCCTTGCTATTTTTGAGAAATCTTTCCTTTCTTAATTGCTAAGTGCAAGCCTGTCTTCTATATCTGAGATCCTGTCCCCACACTGACTTAACCTGATGTGAATCTTTTCTTTGGAATTTTTATTTTCTGGGCTACCTGCTTCAATCTGCCTTGTGGATTCCATTTTTTCCCTGTGCTGGGCATTCATCACTTCCATAAATTTCTCTTTTTTTCTTTTAAAGAAAAAAATTATACAAAAATTTCAAAATAAGATTGTAAGAGTGTGACAAGTTTTCATTCATTGTGCATTGTTATTTTCAAATCAGTTGCTCTTATTACAAACTATAAACTTGAAAAATTGGTCAGACAATATAGGCACACATCTTTGTTTTCAATGAACTGATATCAGTTAGTAGTATAACTATCTTAACTGTTGTGTGTGTGTGTGTGTGTGTGTGGATATTTTTTCCTTTTTATAATTTTTTTAAGCCTACTTTTTTCTTACTGTATCTGCTCTAGCATCACTAATTATAGTCTTTATTTTGGACACCATCTCTGTAGTCATCTGAGAGATGATTTTTTGATTTTTTTCCAAAGCCTCATTCAACTGCTTTGTGGTTACCACTTCAGAGAGGTGAGGTGGGAGGTTTTTGGATTGTCCCAAATTTTTTCCCCTTGGGTTTTCCCTTTGTGAACTGGATGTCTGGGGTTGTAGCTTTATAAAGTGCCTTCTCAATTTCTTTTATTTTTTTACTTTAATTCCTGGGTTGATATTTGTAAATTGCCTGTGGTGGGTTGCTTTATTGCTACTATGTAGGGCCCTTATGTAATGACTATTTCTTTGAGGTATCTTCCAGGTTTAGCTGATTTTTGGATTTTCAGTCTGTTGAAAGATCTTACCTGTTCAGTTTGTAGGAGATGAGAAATTGTTGCTTGTTTGGCCCAGTCCCTAGTTCTTTGACACTGTGTCACAGTATTGTCTGTGACCTTTAGCCAATCTCAGTCAAGGAATACCAGGATGAACAGCTGTTTAGAACAATTATGTCACTTGTGGCTATAGTGGTACCAATAGCATGAAACACAGCCTAGAAAATGACAAACTGAGCTAACCATTAATTTTGCACTTTTAACCATATGAACTAGATTTTTAGTTATATAAAAATATATATATAACAAACCAGAAAATTGCATACAGTATACAGATCCTTAATATGTCAATTTTTCCCTCAGGGTTTAAAATTTAAAATGGGTTAAGAAGAAAGTAGAGAAGTGGAAGAAGAGGAAGAGATTAGAAGTAAATTGGGAGGACAAAGGCGGAATCACACTAATTTGGGAAGCTAGTACAGAAGACTGGAGGGAAAAAGAGAAGGAAGAGATGCAAAGATCAGAACAGAACCACAACCACAAAGAGCCTAGAAATTATGTTCACACATATAAAAGCGATATGAAACAATGAAGGAGGAAAAAAGAAAGAAAAAAAGAAAAAGAAAACAAAAGCAAAAAAACAAAACAAACCCACCACCACAGCAACAAAAAACATGAGAGAGAGAGAGAAAGGGGGGAGAGAGAGAGAGAGAGAGAGAGAGAGAGAGAGGTTCATTTCCAGGGTTGTCTCTGCTTTCACTGGTAGATGAGCTGTGGAGACAGAGTCCCAGTCCATGCCATTCTATCTCAGAAGCCAGCAGTAGCTTTTTGGGGGTGTAATGGATAATCTCAGTGAGACTGCACTTTCTGGCCGTGACCAGAATCATTTGGTTTGCCACCATCTGTGCACCTTCTTCAGGCCTCAGTCCATCTGGGAGCCACTAGATGGAGCCAGCTGCAGTTCTGAGTTCTGGTCTCAGCTGACCCATCTCCAAGATGGCTTCAAGCCAACTGTTCTCTCTTGTGGAGGACTGAGCCTTCTGCATTCATTGCCATCCAGTGCAGTCCTTCATGTCTGCTGCTCCCCTCCACTGACGTGTCTCTCCACAGGGACCTCTGGGGTCACTAGCTGTCACCGTGTGTCTGCAGGTTTGAACTGCTCCTCTCATGTGCTGAGTCCCTTCTCAGGGGGAAGGTGCCTCCAGCTACCTCCTTCTTCTTTGTTGAAGTTTCTCTCTTCACTCTCTACATGGGTTTCAATTTATACTTCAGATTCTTCTGGGTCCAGGGGACCCACTTTCCTCCTTGTCTTCCTCATGGTGCTGTATTCCAATGTCTGGATGGCAATTCTCAGAGAGGCTTTGTCTCTGCTGCTCACCTCTCAACCATCTTGGTCTCTCCATAGATAACAATTTTAATCAATAAATTCAACAGCTTAGAAAAAGTGGAAAAATCCCTCATAAACACAGTTGTGCCAAACTGTCCTAAAGAGAAAAGCAAAATCTGCTATCATATTTTAAGCATTTGAATGTATATTGAAACTCTCTCATACACAGAATCACTGTATCAGATTGATATGTTGGTGACTTCAAATAAAAAGGAAAAAAGGAGCCTCTTTAACAAATGGTACTGGAAAAACCAGCTCTCCACATGCCAAAGACTAAAATTAGACCCATGTCTATCACCATGCACTAAACTAAAGTCAAAATGGATCAAATATTTAAATATTAAACCAGAAACACTAATTCTACTGGAGGAGAAAATAGGTAGGAATCTTGAAGACATATGCATTGGCAGCCACTTGAACAAAACCCAGACCATACAGGAATCACTACAAAGAATAAACAAATGATGTCTCACCTTATTAAAATGCTTTTGCACAGCAAAAAAAAATCACTGGCAGAGTAAAAAGACAGCTCACAGAGTGGGAAAAAAATTATAGCCTCAGACAAAGCACTAATATCTAAAACATATAAAAAATTGAAAAAATCAGAACCCCCATTCGAAGATCTAATCCAAAAATGGGCATCTGAGATGAATATATATGCACATTGTAGATGAAGAAATACAAATGGTAATAAATATATGAAAAAGTGCTCAACATCTTTGGCCATTTGAGAGATGCAAATTAAAACAATACTGAGATTTCACTTCACCCCAGAAAGAATGGCTGTTATTAAGAAATCAACCAAAAACAAATGCTGGCATGGCTGTTGAGAAGAAGGAACTCTTCTGCATTGTTGGTGGGAGTGTGGACTGGTGAAACTGCTGTGGAAATAAGTGCAGACATTCCTTGAAAAACTAGTTTTGGAGGTCCCATTTGACTCAGCTATTCCCCTTCTGGGTATCTTCCCAGAAGAATTAAAAGCATCATACCACAGTGGTGTATGTGCACTCATGTTTATAGTAGCACAATTTGTAACATTAAATCTTGGAAACAACCCAGACACCCATCAATTGAGGAATGGATTTTAAAAATGTGGTATTTTAATACAATGGAGTACTACTCAGCCATAAAGATAAACTTGAGACTTTTATAGTAAATGGATATAACTTGAGACCATACTCACAAGTGAAATAAATCAGACTTGAATGTGTAAATATTTTATTGTCTCTATAGAGTGAGATGCTGAAAGAGTAAATAAGATCAAAAATGTGAAATAGACATTGCAAAATTGGTAGAAACTGTACAAAAGGAAATAGAAAGTGGGATGGGTGAAAAGAAAAAAGAAGGAAAGGAGAAGGAAAAAATACATATATACTAGTTAGTTAAGATTGTTATACTACCAGTTTCTCTTGCTTCATTGAAAAGAATGGTTTGTGCTAATATTGTTTGGTCAATTTTTCATGCCTACATCTTGTACTCTGAGCAACTGAAGATAATAATATGAAATGTATTAACCATTGTTACTCTCCAATTATCTTGTTTTGAAATTTGTTTCATTGTTTTTTCTCTTAAAAATAAAACGAAAAGAAATAAAATAAAATATCAAACTTCATAAACCCTGTCCTCACAAAGACTTGATATAAGAAAGTTGGAAAGATATGTTATGTTTCCAAATAGAAATACTCATTATTGATAAAACATCAGTTTTCTCCAAATTCATTATGAATTTCATGACATCCCAGTCAAAATAGAAAAATAGCCTTTACATGTGTGATTTTATTAGTACATATTTGCGGTATATGCATTTTAAAATCACCTTGGGGAGTACGTCATACACCTTGTTTCTTTTTTAAATCCTCTTCCTTTCTCTCCCTTCCTCCTCTTCTCATTCTCCTTTTCCCATTTTCATTCTTGTTGATATTGCTAATCTTTGTTCATGCTTGTAGCATAAAATGTCCGTGTTTGCTGAGGTTATTGGAAATCGTACCTGGCATGTCTTCTCTATACCTATTTTCCCATTCCCTGCCCCTCACCCTTTGCCCTTGTTCCTCTGGCCCCCTTCCCATCTGCAAGATATTTATCCCCTTGTCTCATTCTGTCCTTCCCATATTTTTTCTTTGTACTTCGCCTTACTCAAATAAGAGCTATCACATTGCATTTAAGTTTTCGTGTTTGGTTTATTTCACTTAACAGATTTTCTAGGTGCTTCCATTTTCCTACAAATATCTAAAATTTGTCCTTTACAGCTGAGTAGTATTCAATTATATATAGACACTACAGTTTCCTTATCCTATCATCTGCTGATGGGTATACAAGTTGCTTCCAGGATTTAGTTTTTATGAATTGTGCAGCTACAAACACTGGCATGAATGTGTCACTGTAGCATGTAAGCTCTTTGGGGAAGATACCTAGTATGGGAATAGCTGAGACATATGGAACTTCTAATTTTTGTTCTTTTAGAAGTCTCCATCCTGATTTTCAGAAAGTTGTACTAGTTTTCATTCCCCCAAACAATGAAGGAGGAATCTCTTTTCATCACATCCATGCCAGGATTTATTATTATTTGATTTCTCAATGATTGTCGTTCTTTCTGGAGTAAGATGGAATCTCAGTGTTGTTTTAATTTGCATTTCTCTAATGGCCAGAGATAGCGAACATTTTTTCATACATTTGTTGGTCATTTCTTCCTGTGTGAAGCATCTATTTTTGTTGATAGCTTACATTTTACTTGATAATTCTTTACTGCATCTTTAATTTTAGGTGGTGACTTTTTAAAAAAAATTCTTTGTATAATTGAGATATCAGTCCTTTGAGGAGAAGCTGGCAAAAGTTTTTCCCCAATCTGTAGGGTGTCTCTTCATTCTAACTGATTTTTTGCTGTACAGAAGCTTTCTAGGCTAGTATAATCCCACTTATTATTACTTACTGTTAATTTTTGTGCAATTGAAATTGTTTAAAAAATTTTCTCCTACACCTGCATCTTCAAATGTTTTGTCTATTCTGTCTTCTAGTAGGATTGTTTAGACCTTTGATCCTATTTTGATTTTAATTTAGTACATGATGAGAGATATGAGCCCAGTTTCTTCTGCAAAGAGATAACCATTTTTCCTAGTACCACGTGTGTAATAGGCTAGCTCTTCTCCAACATACGCTTGTGGCCCCTTTGTCAAAGATCAAATAGCTGAATGTGTCTGGCAATGTTTGTATACCCTTTATTCTGTTCCTTTAATCCATGTATCTGTTTTTGTTCCAGTACAATGCCATTTTTTTCCCTCCTGCTTCAAGTATAACTTGAAGTCTGGTATTGTAAGGCCTCTTGCTTTGCTTTTGTCCTCCAAAATTGCTTTTCTATTCTGGGTCAGTTCAGGTTCCATATAAATTTTAAGATCATTTTCTCTGGCTCTGTAAAGTATGCTATTGGTATTTCCATTGGGGTGGCACTGAATCTGTCCATTTTAACAATATCATTCTTCCTATCAAGATTCAGGGGTCATCTTTTCATTTTCTCATTTCCTGTTCAATCTTCTTTTTTAGAATACTGAAGATTTTTTTGTAGAGGTCTTTCACTTCCTTGGTTAGGTTTATACCTAGGTATTTCATTTTTCTTGAAGCTACTGGAATGGTATCATTTTTATAATTTCCTTCTCGTCAAGTTCGTTATTGGCATAAACAAATGCTAATTTTTTTTTGTGTTGACCTTGTATTCAGCTACAATTCTAAGCCTATTAATTTTAGGATCTTTTTTGTTTTAGTAGAGTTCCTTGGGTTTTCTATATAAAGTATCATATCATCTGAAAATAATGATAATTTGAGTTATACCTTTTCTATGTGTATTCCTTTTATTTTATTCTCTGGCCCAATTTCTCTGCTTAATGTTTCAAGTACTGTGTTGAATAGAAGTGGTGATAGCAGGCATCCTTGTTATCCTAATTTTAAGGGGGATGTTTTAATTTTTTCCCCATTTCGTATAATGCTGGCTGTTCTGTCATAAATAGCTTTTATCAAATTTATCCTTCGATAGCTATTTTTTCAGGGCTCTTGTCATGAAGGGATGTTGGATTTTGTCAAAAGACTTTTTCAGCATCTATTAACATGATTAGGTGATTCGTGATCTTGCTTCTGTTTATGTAAAGTATTGCATTTATTGATTTATGTGTGTTGAATCATTCTTGGGTCTCTGGGATGAAATGTACTTGGCCATTATGTATGAACTTTTTTGATAATGTGCTGCATTCTATTTGCTAACATGCTGAGGATTTTTGCATCAGTGTTCATAAAGGAGACTGGCTTATAGTTCTCTTTCTTAATTGGGAATTTGTCAAGTTTTAGAATCAAGGTGATACTGGCTTTCATAAATGAATTTGGGAGTACTCTGTTAACGTCAACCCCTTTGAAGAGCTTGAGAAGTACAGATGATACAACACCCTTAAAGATTTTGTAGAATTTAGCCATGAATCCATCAGTCCTGGGGTATTTTTTTTACTTGGTAGAGTCTTTATTACTGTGTTACTTTCATTGCTTGTTATTGGGTTGTTAAGCATATTTATGACTTCATGTGTTAACTTTGGTAATTGCATGAGTCTAGGAATCTGTTCATTTCTTCAAAATTTGCTAATTTTTTGGAATTCATGTTTTCAAAATAGCTACTATCTTCTGGATTTTGACAATGTTGTGATTTCACATTTTTCTTGAAAGTTTTTTCTGCCTTGTTCAGTTGCAAAGGGATGGAGTGCTCTGTAAATATCTATTCAGTCCATATGTTCCAGGGTGTGGTTTAGCTCTGATATCTGTCTACTGATTGTTGGTTTAGTTAATTATATCTTTGCAAAAGTGTGGTATTAATTTCCCTACTATGATTGTTGTCTTAGTTACTTTTCTCATTACTGAGACAAAGTACCCAACACCCATAAGTTAAGGGAGGAAATGTTTATTTGACTCAGTTTGCAGAAGTTTCAGTCCAAAGCAAGCTGGCTCCAAGGCAGGGTGGCATGGCAGAGGGGCATCACAGAAGAGAAATAGTCTACCACAAGCAATCAGGTGAAAACACATTAGCCCTCTCTCTGTCCCTTGTGTTTTATGCAGACTACTTACTCCAGGGCGGGTGTAGTACTCACACCCTCAGTCCTAGCCAGAGCTATCAGTAGACTGATTTAGTAATCACTCACTCTATATCCAGCCACCTCTGGAAAGCCCATCTCCATGACTGCATGAGGCTGTGTGGGGACATCTAGACACAAAACATAGCAATTGTGTTAGCATTTATTTCATCTTTTAAATTCATCAGTTTTTGTTCTGTGAATATAGGTGCTCCAGTTTTGGTACATATATATTTATTAATGTAATCACTTCCTGTTGGATTGTTTGCTTAATTAGTGTGTAATGACCTTCATTGTCTCTTTAATCAGTTTTAGCTTGAAGTTTACCATGTCAGAGATTAGAATTGCTATTCCTCCTTATTTTTGGTGTCCTGGTTCATGAAATTGTATTCATTTAGTTTTTCATCCTTTGTACAAACTTTCTGTAGAGTTATTTGTTTTCTTATCCCTTTGTGGCCCCTTGCTTTGCCTTGAGAGAGTTCAGAGATCTGGAGGGGTCTTCTGTTGCTGTCCTTCCATATAGATAAAGATATAGATACGGATATAGATATAGATGCTATATGCATCATATGTCCTTCCATATACATAGATATATATAGAGATATACATATATATATAAATATAGATAGATATCTCTTCTCTCTCTCTCTCTCTCTCTCTGTCTCTCTCTTTCTTTCCACTCCTCTTTTGAGGGAGTACTACAAGTTGAGGTACACTACAGTGATGGGAGCTTGTTGTTTTTATGAAGATTTTTATTGAAATGTTGCCTTTCCAGGAAATCTTCAGTTCTGTACATTTAGTTACAGTATTTACCCCTTCTGTTACTGCTTTAAGTGCTTTGGGCTTTATCCCTGTTGTTCAGAGAGAATTACTTTTGATTATAACAGCATAAAATTTTCAGAAAGGTCCCTAGGTTCTTTAGACATTAATATTTTGGTCTGTGCCAGAATTCTTCCACCTGCATTTGTTAGCAAGGAAATGTTGCAGCCTGGTTGGCCTAGTACCCAGTTTTGGGTAATGGACTGTACTAATGCTTATGACATCCAGACAATCCAAATATTGACAAATGTGGAGCACCAATTGATGACAATAACTATGTATTCTTGCTAAAGTGTCGCAATTGGAAATAACAACAGTAGCAAGCACAAACTGGATAATAAACTCTAACATCTATACTGTACCACCTTTAACCATAGTAATTAGATCTATAGTTATATACGTACAGTTATAGAACTCTAAGACAAACCTTGTATTTATATTCAGTAAATATCTATTCAACAGAGCAACTTTACCTCCTTTCAAAAGAGAACAGTGTTCAGTTCTACTAAGATTTGGTTACATACCTACACATTTAAAAGAGTAAATGGTGTGACCATGGGAGCACGAAGAAAAAAGAAATAGGTTATAAAAATTAAATAATGGAAGATGAAAAGAAAGTTGTAACATTGATACAAAAGGTATTAATCAAGAGGAGAGGAAAATTAGCATTAGATAACAGTAACAGAAAAAACTGGATTAGGAATAAGTATGAGAGAAAGGAGATAAAACTAGGAAAATAGAATAAGAAGAAATAGAAGAGAATAAGAAGAAACAGACTGAAAGAGAGATAGCAAAAAGAAAAGAGACAGTATAGTTAACAGGTACATAAAATATCAATAAAATAGAATATTAAATTCTTACTATGTGTCGTGGCTTTAGAGTAAACATCAACATTTTCAACATCAAGTGTTTGTTTACAAATCTAAAATGTGACAATAGAAATAAATTCCTATATGAACTACAGTGAAATACCAATAGAACTCTGCAACAGAAATGACCTTTGCTTTGATTGTCACACTCAAGGCAGTCTTCACACATGACAGTACATGTTCCCCACACAAGTTTCACACTGACAGCACATGTGCTTAGCTTTCCTTTCCTGTATGTCAGGTCATTCTTGTCACCTGTCTTGTCTTCCTCTTTTGTCAGGACCTTCTTGCTATATTGTACAATGGGCACTTAGTGTGAAAATAAGGTATCAATAAATACATATTTGGTCTTGTCATAAAAAGTTGCCATCTCTGGCTTAAGTCTTGCCAAGGTTCCTTGTCATCATTGTGTAATGTTGACATCAGCAGTACTAGTTTGTTTTTCTTTGCTGTGTATGAGGCCAATGTTACATCTTTCCGAAATCCAAGGATTGTACTATATAATTCTCTGTTTTGAAACTGCAACACTTCACTGGGAATTTCTGCTTTGTTCTTGTGTGCAATTCTCATGCTGGTCAACTTGTGTTCTGTTAGCAAACATACCATCAATCAGAAACTGGTAAATCAATTGTTGAATGTCACATTCTGATTAGTTTGGGAAATGGGAGTAACAAGTCTGTTCACAGCATAATTTAGTTTATTATAGTACAAATGAAGACCTGGTGACCAAATTCCAGTATAAATTTCTAAATTGAAAATATATTTCTTCACATCTACCAGGGAATATATATACATATATTTTTTTACAGGCTGTTATTTCTTTTTTTAAATTTTTTTTTATTTTAAAGATACTAAAATCCAACAAAATGTAACAGAACAAAGTCAATCAAAACAAAGCAGTAGAGCTGGTACAGAACTTCAAAGAAAGACACTAGGAAAACAACAGCCACCACAGCATACCTTGTTACTTTCACAGTAGTTGACCATTCCATCAGGTATAGTAAAATCAAACCAAAAACAAAATACAACAAAACTAATAAAAAGAGTATGAAATAAAGCAAAAAGAAAAAATTAATCAGCATAAAGCAAAACAATGAGAACTTTGGGCCTCAAAGACAAGACAGAGAAGAATCCCCCATATTTGCTACATTGCATACTATCATCTTCCCAAGAGATGATCAGACTGCTGGCTCCAGGCCTACAAAATCAACTGAACAATACAAGCATTTAGTTGCTTTCTGTACCATAGTTGCTGTCAACTTAGCCAGTCCTCTGAACCAGCAGGTTCCTTACGGGGTGGGGGTGGGGGAGTCCTTGATACTTAGCCCGCCCGCCGATAGGCCTAGGAGAGGCACATCTCTTTCTCCTCCTGGAGTCTGTGCCGGTCATGCGCATTCACCGGGAAGGCAGGCTAGGTTGTCTTCTGGTCAGAACCTCCCTGCCCAACATGGCGGGATCTCGAGAGGCACAACTCTTTCTCCTCCTGGAGTCCGCACTGGTCACATGAACTCTATTTTTATATTTGAAGGCTTCTTTGGCATATATTGCCTGGAGCTATAGTGACCAAGAAATGCTGCAATATGTTCATTAATAGTCATCTGGAAAGATGGTATATAAATTACTTGACATTTAGACACAAAACTCTCAAACTGAGCAGATAGAATCCAGATTATTGGTTACTTTTCTTTCTTGATGGATGGTTTTGTCATCAAACTTAAGGCAATTTTGAAGGAAACCAAATCTTCTCAGTGTCACTGTTATTCTACAAACCTCAAGCCACACTTATCACTTCTTCATAAGTCTTTTACATTCCTTCAGTTACTATGAGAAAGTACTACTAAGTACAGCAGACCTATGAATGCTTTCAGTTCAGTTAGTGAGTTGCCATAACAAATTTTTTTGGTATGATTATTGGTGCATAGAGAATGTTTTACTTGTATTTCATCATTTGTGTATTTTACAATATCTTCTAGCATATTATCTGTTAAAAACAATTTCCAATGGAAGTGCTGGCATTTCATTCAATAGGTTTCACCCCGTCAAGATCCTTACCATATTTTCATACCTAGTGCTAACATTGGATTGTTCCATTTAGTTGTATGACCATTTTGTACCATTTCAACTAGCCAAGTATGTATGTACTCATATTGCTGTTTCCCTCCTCATCTGAATCAAAGAGGTCATCATTCCCTGTGCCTATATTGGTCAATTCTTGCTCCATTTCACTGTCACACCATATTATGACTTGAGTTTAGATGTCCACCCCGCCTTGCCAAAGTTTCAGGCAGTCATAGGTGGGACTTTTTCAGAGTGATCAGAACTAGAGTATGTGATGCTGGAACTGACTCATAGCGCAGTGCTAGGTTAAAAGGCACTAGGATTAAGAGTGTGAGTGCTACCTACCCTAAGTAGTCTGGATAAGACAAAAGGCACAGAAAGACACTGTTGAGGCCTCTTGTTGCTTTGCTACTTGGAAACAGTGATTATGAACTGAAACCTCTACAAATGGTGAGCTAAATATAGTTTTTCTCCTTAAACTTTTGCTGTCAAGTATTTTATCTAAGCAATGAGAAAAGTAACTAAGACACAGAAACTTTGGCTCACAGGGCCAACATCAAAGTCATCGTCCTCTTCATCTTCATCATCATTATCTCTACCTGAGTCACCTGGCGACCCTCTTTTGACCTCCTCCAAAACTTGTGATTCTATTTTTTTCAGGAGCGATTGTACTGAATTGGGTTACTTCTACAAGAAAAATCAAAAGAAAACTTTAAAAAATCCTAAATGCAAGAAGTTTAACAGTGAGCATTTCTCTTGTTACTGTTTTTGTACCCTTGTACACACCTTGCTGTTTGTCTGCCAAGTGGGTGAATGCACAAATGGGTTCCTGTTTTTCCAGGCACAGCTACTATGAGCCGCACCTGAATACCAGTATGGTAAATTAGATGTTTGCAGAACAGGAGACTGGTATAGTGTATTTTACCCATTGTGGTGCTCAACGATACATACACAAAAAATGTTACACAGAACATTATGTAGGTAAAAATGTTGATTTGACACTTTTTTTTTTTTTTTTTTTTTTTTGCGGCACTGGGGATCAAACTCACAGCCTCACACCTGCCAGCCAGGTGCTTAAGCCACTGAGCCAAACTCCCAGCCCTAGTTTTTTGAGGCAGGGTCACACTATGTAGCTCAAGCCGGCCTTGCACTCGCGTTGTAGCCCAAGCGGGCCTTGAACTCACAACGCTCCACCTACCTCAGCCTCTCAAGCGCTGGGATTAAAGGCATGCATCGCCACACCTGGCCTGATTTGACACTTTTGAACAGGTACATAAACCTTGCAGTTCATTATAACAAATGGGTGAATACAAAGATTGCTTCCTGTGTCCCTTAGGCACAGCTACTGAAACACACAACTGCCTACCATTATACTAAATTACACACTTTCATTAGAAAATTATGGAATTCGTATACACTACCCACTGTAATGCCAAAGGGGTAGATGATATTGCATTGAAAAGAGAGAAGCAAAGACTGATAGTATTTGATTTTCAGGCAATAGTGTGTCTCAACTTTGACTTTGGCATTTTGGTCGGCTTTCTTTTTTTTTTTTTGTAGGGACTAACCTGTGCATTGTATGATGTATAGCAGTGTCCCTGGCATTTACATATGGATGCTTTCAACACTTTTCCCTGAGTTCAGTAACAAAAATGTAGTCCTTGCTTGACATACCTAGAGGGTCATAATTAGTATCTAGTAGAGAACTAGTGCTATATAGCTTCAGTATTTATGATACTGTTATCTTGACATATTGATAAACAAGGAACAGGATGTAATAGATTGCAAAGTGCAGGAATAGTTTCACAAATGCACGGCCAATTGATTTAACAAATAATGAAAGAAATTTAATGGAAAGCAGAATATACTTTTAATGCATTTTTCTAGAAAAAATTAAATCAATATCAGGAAAAAGTAAATTTTGATCCTGATCAGACGGCACTGTATAGTTAATTTAAGAAGAGTGATGTCAGCAAGATAGAATACTGGGAAAATCCATGTCCTTCTTTTCACTTTGGAAACATCAAATAAACAATAAGGAGATAGAATAAGAGCACATTATGGCCACTAAGGAAATCATTTCAAGATGTATTGCCATTAATGCCAAACCAAGAAAAACAAAATCACATCAAAACAGTAGCAAAATGGATGAAACTCTTTTGCATCCTTGGTGAAATGGTCAATGAAGAAGTAGCCAAATTCTTGATCCCTTAGCATGGAAGAACAGAACAGAACTTGTTCGCAACATTCTGGTCTGTGGGCACGCTACAGATCTGTCACACCTAACTCACAGTTCAGGCTGAGAAAAACAGCACAAGAATGTAGGGATGGAAAGATCTAGGAATGGAAGGTGTGAAAAGGTGCTACGGTGCAAGAGAATTTCAGACAGACTGTATAGCTACAAACACCTTGGGGCACCAGGTGACAAACAGAGGAATATAAAACATCTAAATCTCTAAGAAGCTGAATGAGCTATTCCTTTGGTTTGAATGTCTTCTCCAAAAGTCATGTTGAAATTTAACTGTTATGGTAACAGTGGCAAAAGGTGTATACTTTCAGGGGGGGTTAGACCATGAGGAATCCAGAAACACGTTAGGTGGAACAGATATTTAAATGGTTATTCTTTTTCTATCTCCTTCAGCGTTTTAGATATCCCCTTTGTATTATCTTTTAGGCAGCCACATTTTCAACTAGTCATCCTTGATGTAGTCATCCTTAATGATGTACCTTATATTAGTAATTTTCACCATTTTATGAGTTTTTTTAAAAAAACCTTTCTACATCTTAACTATACTTATCTATCTTTGCTCTTTATGACATTACCATCGTATATTTCATTTTCACATTTTTTTACATTTCCATATTCTCAACTCAAACTGTTCTGTTTAGGGTATTTTATCTATGTTTTTACATTTTCTGTTGCTCTTAATTCCTTCTATGCTTTAAACTGCGGGACACAGAATTGAGGTTTCAGCACCAGTCTGGTATGGAAAGCCTAGCGACTCCCTGGAGCATGCCTGGTGTGAGTCTGTGTTGGAAGGCTGAAGAAGCTGGGGTCTGATGTCCACAGAGAATGGTTGTCAGTGAGGTTCTTCACATTTCGTGGTGACTTTTTTCTTCTTTTCCTTTTATTCCCTATTAGCTACAAGCCTATTGGTTGTTGCACTCACAACCAGGTCAGGTTGGCCTTCCCTCACTTTACTGGTCTACATGCCAATCTTCTCCAAAAACACTCTGCAGAATACCCAGAACTGTGCTGTACTAATCTGCTAGGCATTCCTTCATCTGTCAAGTTAACATATTATAATTAATGGTCAAGATAACCTAATGTATAAAATTCATGTTTAATAATTATTCATGGAATTTAAATTTTATACTTTGAAGGGCCGGGGCATAATAGATCCTGAAGTATTTCTTCTATAGACTGAACACAACCCTCCAGCAGAGCTTATTTAGTTTTTGGCTTGGGGGTATTACTCAGAATCTGATTTAATGGAGTCTGGGGTTGAGTCCAGGATTCTGCATTTCCAACAAGTGCTTGAAGTTCTTCCGATGCAGGTGATCAACTTTGGAAGAATGGTCAACTTTGGACTGCAACTTTGGAAGAATGCAGTTGCAATTCTAAACCATGTGCCACAGAGCACATCCAAAAGTTTGCCATTGTCATTTCCTGAGCACATTCAATGTTAAGTTTTACAACAAACACAATGGGTATAGTAAATTGAAATTAAAATTTGGCTGCTTACTCCTATAAGTTTAAATTCTAGTCAAAATTGTGGAACCTACACATTAATAATCATCAGGCACACTTATAAGGCACACAAAACGGAGTCTAATGGGTAGAAAATATTGAAGCTTATGAGATATTGATTAAACAGATTAGTGCTCAAAGAGGTTTGCATCAGATATTGAAATAGAGAAAGTCCTTAGTGGTTGTAAGACTGGAGGAATTGTTTCAAACTGATGGAAGAATTTAAACAAGGAGAATATAGAGTAATACATATCTTTGTTTTGCTTTATAGAAACAAGTAGATGTAGAAATTTCATGCAGCAGCCAACTGTGGTGGGACATGCCAATAAAACCAGCCTTCTATGCGGCTGAGGCAGGTGTATCGCAAATTCTAGCCCAACCTGGGATACTTAGTGATTTAGTGCTTTAGTGAAGCCCTGTTAAAAAAAAAAAAGTAGGGGACATAGTTCAGTATGTAGGTCCTGGATTTAATCCCCAGTACTGAAAAAAGAAAAAAAAGAAAGAAAAAAAAAGAAAAGAAAAATTTTATGCTAGTCTTTGGATGCTATAGTCTACTAATTTCCGTTTTATAATAGTGTGTCTCGATCCTACTAGAATAATCAATATATTTACTCTAATTCTTGAAAATTCAATTACTATTGTCAACTTCTGCCTGCTCACATCCCATTTTGTTGCTAAACAGTTTTACTTCAAGCATCATTTATGTGTTCTCTGTCTTAATTTGTTTTTGGATGCTCTGTTTGCAGCTGCCCTAATTCTGTACAACATACAAACACTAGTTAGTAATATTTGTTCTCATACATCCTGGCAATCTGATGTATGAGCTGTGAATTCAGCCAAGCAGTGTGGGTGGACCAGCTGCATTTCAGGACCTTAATGTAGTTATCTCTTAAGGCTATTGTGATGGAGGACTTCTGGGATAGTGTTAATCTTGGTCAAGACAACTCCAGGTCCCCAGTAGGCACTGAATCTACTTTCTTCTCACTGTCTTATTCTGTTGGCTAGGACAGTGCCTTCTTAACTTCATCCATCCTTAGCTTTGCCTTATACCAACAGTGCAATCTCTAGACAGCCCTCATAACTACTTTGTAGAATGATCAGAAAAATTAGTCAGATAATCATTTATTTTTATTTCTAATTTGTGAGTCATACAATTTGAAAGCTGAGTTCCATAACCAAAGCTAAAAGTAAGTTTGACTTTTTTGTCTGTTTATGGATTTTACATAAAACAGTGTTTAAAAGGTAAAGATAAACACAATTATAAGTGTTAACTTTTAGAAATATTTTTGTCACCATATTCAAAATGTGTGCTAGTACATTGTGAAAATAAACATTTTCATTTAGCACTAATCATTGTGAAGTGTTGAGGTATTTTTCTAAAGCCTCGGGACTTAGCAACATCTCTTTTTGCATTTTCTTTTCATTGACAGTGGCTTCCCAGGTTCAGGTGGATGGACCATAGACTTCTTTTGGGAGAAGTGTTAAAGAATTTGTGTGAATTACGGAAAATTACCACAGTGACTGACCTTACCTGTTTAAAATCCAGATAAATCTTTTTAGTAGACTGAAATACTGGTCCAATGATTCATCTGTCTCTGTACCTTTAGACATATAAAGGAATTTATTAGGCAGAATTTTAAAAGTGCACAGTCAAAGAAGTAAAGCATGGACTCTCAAGGGTTAGAGAGGCACATTATATTCTGGAATTGCAATACCTATATTTATGGTTTGAGTGGTAGAAATCTTTGGAATTTGTGAATCTTTAGAAAATTTTGACTTGGTTTACTACAAAAGAAAATCACTATAGCATTCACTGATCAAATACTCTGAAAAAGGAGCTTGAAGAGGATAGCAGGTATTGCAAAGATATTTAGTGTTCCTGGATTGGATGAATTAATATTTTCAAAATGATCATACTTTTGAAACTGATATATAGATTTAATGCAATCCTAATCAAAATACCAATAGCATTCCTCATGGAACCAGAAAAATATCTTAAAATTTGTATGGAACCAGAAGAGATTCAGAATAAAAGAGCAATCCTGAGCAACAAGAGTGAAGTGGAAGACAATACCATCTCAGACTTCAAGTTATACTACAAAGCCACAGTGATGAAAACAGCATGGCATTGGCACAAAAACAGACAGATGGAATAATCTGACAGGATAGAGGGTGCTAAACAACTCCATACACATTCAAACATCTAATCTTTGACAAAGGAGTCAAAAGCTTATGCTAGAGGAAAGATAATGTTTTTAACAAACGGTGGTGGGAAACTGGCTATATACATGCAGAAAATTGAATCTAGACATGTATATCTCACAATGTGCTAAATTAAAATAAAAATGAATTAAAGCTCTAATTTAAAATGAAATGTGCAATATCCTGGAAGATAAATTAGGTAGAACTCTTGAAGATATAATCATAGGAAGGAATTTTCACAGCAGAAACCCAATTGAATAAGAAATAACATGAAAAATCAGCAAATGTCATCATATCAAATTAAAAACCTTCTGCACAGCTAAGGAAACAACCTACAGAGTGAAGAGACAACTAACACAATGGAAAAATTTTTGCCACCTACACCTCAGAAAAAAGACTAATATCTAGAATATATTTAGAATTCAAAACTATTAAAAGACCCATTCAAAAAATGGGCAACTGAAATGAAGATGCTATTCAGAAGAAGTACAAATAGCCAATAAACACATGAAACACATTTGGCCATTATCAGAAAGCAAATTGAAACAACACTGAGATCCCTATTACTCTACAAAGAATGACTATCATCAAGAAATCAAATAATAACAAATACTGACAAGGCTGCAGTGGAAAAGGAACTCTTCTACTTGGTGGTGGGAATGTAAACTAGTTCAGCTACTAGGTAAATCAGCATGGAGTGTGGTATTGTTTTTCTTATTTCATTCTTGTTAAGTTCACTATTTGTCTAGAGCAGTGGTAATCAAAACTATGGCATATTTGTTATTTGTTTTTCTTTTAAAACAAAAAATGCTAATGTGTGAGTTGTTTTTTTTTCTAAGCTAAGACCTCAGTGTTCAGGTATAATTGTAGGGCTGTCACTTTGTGATAAATCTTTGGGGTTTGGGTTGCAGTTTGGATACTTGTCTCTATAAAGTTCACCATCATTGCTCTAGAGGAATGTTATTGATTTTTGTTTGTTGATTTCGTATGCTACTACTTTGCTGGACTTGGTTATTAATTCCAGGGGGCATTGGTGCAATTTTTTGGGTCTTCTATGTAGAGGAGCATGTCATCTGCAATAATGATAATTTGCCTTCTTTTCCTATACATATCCCTTTTTTTTTCTTTTTTGTAATTGTTCTGGCTAACATTTGGAAAGTATGTTGAAAAAATAGAGAGATAGTGGACGTCATTGTGTTGCTCCTGATTTTAAAGGGAATGATTTCAGTCTCTCTCCATTTAATGTGACTTTTATAGCATTAAGATAATCTTTTTATGTTTTCTTCAGTGTTTATCATGAATGGATGTTAGATTTTGACAAAAGCTTTTTCTGTATCTATTGAGATGATCATGCGATTTTTTTCCTTGCCTTTTAAAACATTTGTAATGTATGGCATTTATTCATTTGCTTATGCTGAACCATTCTTGCATCTTTGGGATTACACCTACTTGGTCAGGATGTATGATATTTTTGATGATTTGTTGCGTTCTTTTTTCAGTATCTTGTTGAGGATTTTTGCATCTATATTCTTTAAAGAGAGTGGAATATAGTCCCCTTTTTTTGGTTGGGTCCTTTTCTGGTCTTGGAATCAGGGTAATGTTACCATCTATGATGACTTTGGGCTTATTCTTGCCTTTAATTTCATTAAAAAGTTTGAGAAGCGTTTGCAGTAGGTCTTCCATGAAGCACTTGTAGAATTTACCAGAGAATCCATTCTGTTCTATCCAGGATTCTCTTAGTTGGTATTTTTAAATTAATGCTTTGATTTCATTGCCTTTTATTGATTATTCAGGTTTTTATATCTTATTGGTTCAGTTTGATTTTATATATATATATCCATTTCTTCTGAATTCTCCAATTTATTGGAATACAAGTTGTAAAAATACTTAATGATCTTCTAGAATTTGATGTTGTCCATTTTGATTTAACCTTTTTCATTTCTAATTGCATAGATTTGGGTCTTTATTTCTTTTTGGGGAAAGGGTAAGATTGCTATTGTGACTTATATCTAGATGTCCCCCCAAACTCTCATGTGCATATAAATGGGGCTTTTTGAAGGTAGCTGGATCTAAGGTATGCAAATGTGGATTAAGAATGTATGAATATGGATTAAGGATAGGATAGCCATATTAGCCTACTGATTGGTTTAGCATACTTTTGGGTGAGGATAATAGGAGTATGGGTGGCACCAACCAGTAGACTTGTACCTGGATTGGATAAAACAGAAAGGAAGGCTTGATATTGCCATTTCCTGCTATCTGCTTGCTCTTTGAGGGACATCTAAGTGAGCACTCTGATTTAAGAGTAATTCTTTTATATGTTCAATTTTACTTGTTTGTTCACTTAATCTGATTAAGGTACCTATAACTGCTTCATTAAAGTTTCTTTTTAGAATATGTCAATTTTGTTTTTCCTTTAATTTTTGGAAACTTCTGGCTCTTTTAGTCCTACCATAAAAAACAGTTATGTAGATTTTTAGGGATAGCCAAACTTATATACAATTTAGGTTAATATATATATTTCTATATGTCAACATTCAGATATATATTATCCTCAAAAATTTTTACTTAGATTGGTTTATAAATAACTAAACACTCATGGTATTAGTTCAAATGCTTTTTGGTTCACATAACTTAACAGTGTTTTAACTTATATCAGTTGATAAGAGTAAAGATGTTTTCAAAAATGATGATGTGTTTCCATCCAGATTGTTAACCAAAAAACATAGTATCAAAAATTGGATTTATAAATATAATGCCTATTGTTGTTTATATATAATAATTTAAGTGCTTTTCTTTGATCAAAGACCAAGTATAAAACTTTAAAACTGTTAAGTGTTATAATTATTTTCTCATAAATAATATTTGCTAAGATAAGTGTGCAGGGACCCCTTGGGCTTGGCAAAACTGGGACAAGACTCCCCTCTGTGGATAAAAGAGTGGCTATATGGATTAATTTGTTCAGTTTTCTCCACTGATGAGACTTTTTGAGTTTTTCCCAAAGTCTCATGGTGACACACCCTTATTAATTCTTTTAATTATATTATTGTAATATATTAAATTTGATTATAATTAAAAGGTTAAGCTCTGTATTTCTAAAAAAACAAGGTTTTCTTAAGAAATTAAAAGTTTTTTGGTTTAATTTTCACACTTGATTTAAAAGCAACAGAAGTTATATTTAACTTAATTTCTCTTGCTTTCCATTGTTAAACTTTTGGTTACTAAAATAGTTTTAAAAGTTGAATCAAATGTTGTGTTATAAAATGTTTTCAATAATCAGTGAATAATATATTAAAGAAATGGCAATTGCTTTATTTTGTTTGTTTGTTCTGATTTTATTGAGGTAGGGTCTCACTATGTAGTGCAGGCTGATCTTGAGCTCACTTATGTAGCCCAGGATGGCTTCCAATTCATGGCAATCCTCCTGGGATTACAGGCATGTGCCACCATGGCTTATTACTTTACTTTATAATATATCTATATATCTAAAAACAACATATATGTAAGTCTGTGCTCAACTTAAAATTGAGTTTATAGTTAAAACTACATAAATTAACACATATAAAATAAGTAATGGGTGTTCTTTTTTATACAATATGCTTCTATTCACTGAATATATAAAATGATTAAAATTTAACATGTATCTCTAAGGTTGGTCCTGCCATTTAAAACTTGATGTACAACTATTGGCCTGGATGAAGCAAATATTTTGTTACTATAAATGAGATACACTTGTACACTGGATAATAAACCTATTTGTGGTCAGCAGCACTGTCTTCTAAACTTGTAAGATCTCTGAAGATGGTCCTTGCTTCTTGTCAGTGTGATTAAACCTTTTAAACCTGTTTAAAAATCTTGATTCTGTCGTAAGTGTAAGAACTACACAAATATATGCAAAATATTAACATATATCTGCGACACTAATTATTGATAACCTCACAGTGTATTAAATGTGTCTGCATTTTCCCAGTGTACAGGCCTTCAAAGATGTAAAGCTGGAAAACATCTTATTATTATGATGACTTCCTGAATAATGAAAACTGTTTGTGGTGATAAAATATTTTATAATATTATATGATAGTATTATCACAGTATGTGATTTCTTGTTGCTAACTGACATCTCCAGACATCTTAAATCCTCAGTGAGTTCCTTACTTAAGTCACATGTTCCTATATATAAATATATTTAGGGTAAATTTTTGCATGAAAGTCTAGATGCTGTGTACGTATCCTTTTTCCTGCCTTCCTAGTCTGTTAATAAAGAGTAAAATAGCTATGTCCCAGGTATGAGGACGCTGGCTCTGGAGTTAGACTGCAGATCTTTGTATGACTGGCAAAGATGCCTGGAATAGTCATGAAAAAAAGTGAAACAGGCTGCAGCCAAACCTTAGCTTGGGGTGGGCTGCTATGCAGTGTGACCTCAAGACAAGGCTGGCAGCTCACGCAGCCTGTCCCTGGGGAAACTAAACAGGATCCCATCTTTTCTTTTTCTTTTCTTCCTGCCTTAATCTCGCCCTCAAAATGCACTAGGGAGACCTTGTGTATTAAAGACGTACAGTACACTTTAAATAATTATACACAGTTCAATGTTTATCCCTAAAATGCCAATTTTAGGTTTTATTTTATAAACTTGAGTCTAATTTAAAGGATTTCAAAAGGTCAGTTTTTCTCCAAATGCAAGTTAAAGGGGTGAAAAGAGAGCAAGCCTCCACCGTGGCTTTCTAATAAGGAAGAATGTAAACAAATATCCTATTTAACAGTCTACAACCCTTCTCTGTGATAAGGAATTTTTATACTAAAATGAGTATTTAATAGATCTTTAAAAATGAAAAACAAATGGTTCTAATCTAGTATAGTCAACACAATGCTAAGTTTGCCTTCAATTTCAAGTTTTCCCCATTAAATGTTGTAACCATTGTCCAGTAATAGTCTATAAAACCTTGACTTCTAAGACAATCATGGTTAAAAAATATCAGTTCTCTTCTTATGCTTTATATTTCAAGGGACTTGATATCCATATAAGATTTTGATAGTTAAACCAACTACTCTGACTTCAATACTGGTATAACTGACCTCTGAGTGTTCAACAATTGAGCATTAGAAACCAAAGCTAAGAAGGACAACTGGGATAAGGGCACAGGTAGTATTCTGATTCTGGTCCTCCAAGTTTAACAAGGACCTAGGACAAGAGCAGGCCTCTCTAAAAGATCCTGCAATTCTGGTGAGTCACCAACCCACCCGAGCAGGGAAATTGTTAAATCCCAGAGGACAACAGTCAACCAGTATGCATTACACTAATAGAAGGGTCATCGAAGAAAAAGTGTCTGCCATGCTTTCAGGGGAAGTCATATAGTCAAACAAGACTGTGACTCATTTTGGAAAATTACATTAACAGAAGCGTTTGAAGGCTCTGTACATGGTCTCAAAAGTAGTCCCCAAGGAGCCTTAACCAACCTTGATAAATAAAGAAGTTAATTTTGGTTAACATAGATCGCATCTTAGTTTTGTCTTAAACACCCAGTAGAAAAGTATAAACAACAAAATAAATATAAATCGGTAACAATTTAGTCTAGTTATACAAGAAGGGTCCACTTAGCACATTGGCCCTTTCTAGTACATTACCACTACAGTAAGTTCCAGATCAATGAATGAGTTCTGCTGGGGGCGAATATTCATAAGTCAGATTGGTTTGTAAGTTTGACAAAATGAGTCTTATAGAACCTTGACACAAAAAGTTTATTTAAAGAATAGAAAAGTAAAAAAATACAAAAAAACTATTGTAAATAAACTATTTTTACGTTTACCTTCAGATGGTGTTACAATAGAGCACAACTGTAAATAAACTATTTACCTTAAAATGGTAAGGTAGACATGTGAGTACTTTTGTGATTTGTTTGCATCCATGAATGTTCGTAAGTTGAGGTTTGTTCATATCCATGAAAGTTGGCAACTCAAATGTTCATAAGTTGAGGATCCACTGTATTATGAGTCAATGAAAATAAACAGCCACAATGTCAACCATAAAAGTTCAGCAAAAATCTTCTAATTCCTTAGATAAAATTGTTTTTCACAGTACCTTTCAGTCTTCTTATGGTTAAAACTAAACACTAACAACAACAAAAAACCAAAACTTACATGTTTTTAAATAAAACTTGTCTTGGTATAACGCACATCACATAAAAAGATTTTTTTAAAAATTGTACTTATTAGTAACCTCTTAACAGCCAAAAATAAGGGCGTACTATGTTGCTTTTATGCCAACCAGTCTAAACTCATGAAAGATACAGCACATAGGAATGAAACTCTAAAATCAAACAGTCTCAGTTAACATCCAAGCCCAAATCTGTGATAAGTCTAAGATACCTGGCAAGTTTTTACCTACAGTGGTTCCTTGATATCTAAGGATAACCAGTTCCAGGTTCCCTGCAGATTTTAGTATCTGCTGGTGCTTAAGACCCTTACATCAAAATGTATGGTATTCACACATAACACCTCCTCCTACATACTTTAAATCAATAGATTATTTGTGATACCCGAAGCAATGTAAATGCCCTTAAAACATCGTTACTCTGTATTGTTTAGACAATAGCAACAAAAACAGACCAAGGCCCCGGCACTGTAGGCCTCAGACTGGCCCAGGCTTCCTGGCACAGCAGAAGCCCTGAACTTCTTGCAGCCAGACTTAGGGTCTGGGCGGTTCCAAACTCTAGGGTACACTCTGCCTAGCTCCCTGGGACTCGGAGGCATTGGCCCCCACCCGGTAAGGCAGAGGCTCCACCCACACGCCCCGGGAGGCTGCCCTCACTTGCTGCACACAGGATCCAGCTCTACTGGGTCCTGCAACTCAGTACGACCTGCCAGAGGAATGCCTGGCCAGCCTTGCAGGACGCAGAGGTACTCAGCCCAGCCCAGCCCAGGACCCCAGAGCTGCTCTTCAGGGACTGACCAGCATAGCTGCAGGGCCTTGGAGAGCTTGGGCTCCCCCCACCAGAGTGCAGAGCACGAGTGAGCTCCATACTTCAGTGGAGCTGACTGCACCGCATCCTAGAGCTCGCAGGCCCCACCCAGCCAGGAGCAAGGCCCCAGCACTGTAGACTTCAGACTCGCCCAGGCTTTCCTGTCACAGCAGAAGCCCTGAATTTCTTGTAGCCAGACTTAGGGTCCAGGCAGCACCACACTCGGGGGTACACTCTGCCTAGCTTCCTGGGACCAGCAGGCCTTGGCCCCGAGCTGGTAAGGTGGAGGCTCCACCCACACACACCAGGAGGCTGCCCTCACTTGCTGCACACAGGATACAGCTCTACCGGGTCCTGCGACTCAGCGTGACCCACCAGAGGAATGCCTGGTCAGCTTTGCAGGACACAGAGTCACATAGGATCTAGAAGAAAATGACAAAACAAAAGACCAAAGGCAGTCTCAGTCCCCCAGCCCACTGAAAACAAACCCAAGGGACACTGAAATGGAAGACAGTGGGAGTCACACAACTGAACGTTCTGAAATGATAGAAAATGCAGTAAAGAAACAGCTTGATGAATCTATAGAGAAATTCAAATCAGAAATATTCTCTCAGCTGAAAAATGAAATAAGAATCATTATTAAAGAAATGTTGTGTGCATCTAAAGAAGAACAAGATAAAAAAATAGAAGAACTTAAGAAAATGATCGAAACTTTGAATGAACAATATAAGACACAAACAGAATGCATGAAACAGATGCAAAGGGAAATGCAGGAAATGAAAAATTCCAAGGAAAGTTTGAAAAACCGCTTGAATGAAGCTGAAGATACAATCTCAGATCTTGAAGACAGCATGGGAGATCATGGCCACAAAAGAAAAGATCTCTTAAAAATAGTAAGGATCCAAGAAACAACAATTCAACAGCTACAAGATGATGCCAAGAGAAATAACATAAGATTAATAGGCATCAATGAAAAAGCAGGGGTCAATACTAATGACCTGCGAAGACTATTCACAGAAATAATAGCAGAAAACTTTCCAAACATGGGAAGAGAATGTGAAATACAGGTAACCGAGGCATACAGAACCCCAATTAACTATAACCAAAATAAATCTTCACCCAGACATATAATAATAAGGGTATCTGAAATACAGCACAAGAACAAAATACTAAAAGTTGTCAGAGAAAAGAAACAGATCATCTATGAAGGAAAGCCTATCAGAATCACAGCAGACTTCTCAACACAAACCTTTAACTTAAGAAGAGCTTGGAGTGAAGTATTTCAAATCCTGAAAGAAAACAACTTTCAACCCAGGTTGATGTACCCTGCAAAACTATCCTTAAAAATTGATGGAGAAATCAGATACTTTCATGACAAAGAACAACTGAAGAAATTTATGGGCACCAAACCAACACTACAAAGAGTACTTAAAGACACTCTAGAAAGAGACAAAGATAGCCACAATCTTAAGAACAACAACAAAAGGAAACCACTAAGCAGGGCAGATAATTAAACAGAAAATGTAGAAAACCAACAACAGAAAGATGTCATGACAGGGATGAGCCAGTACGTATCAGTTAAATCAATTAGTGTAAATGGTCTCAACTCACCAATAAAAAGAAACACACTAGCAGAGTGGGTTAAGAAACAAAACCCAACAGTATGCTGTGTACAAGAAAAACATTTCACTCAAAAGGAAATTCACAGACTAAAAATCAAAGGCTGGAAAACAATACTCCATGCAACAGGAACCCAGAGAAAAGCAGGGGTAGCTATTATGTTTGCAGACAATGCAAACTTCAAACCGAGAATGACCAAAACAGATAAAGAAGGTCACTACATACTTGTTAGGGGAAAACTTCAAGAGGAAGAGATTACAATCATAAACATATATGCACTGAATATGAGAGCACCCAACCATGTAAGACAATTCTTAATAGACATGAAAAACCAAACAAACAATAATACAATTATAACAGGGGACCTTAACACCCCACTGTCACTCAGAGACAGATCAACCAAACAAAAAATCAGCAAAGAAATAACAGAACTGAATCAAACTTATGAACAAATGGACCTAGTAGATGTGTACCGAGTATTCCACCATCAACATCAGAATACACATTCTTCTCAGCTGCACATGGGTCATTCTCTAAAATAGATCATATACTGGTCCACAAAACATGCTTAAGTAAATGCAAAGAAACTGAAATAATTCCATGCATATTATCTGACCATAGGGCAGTAAAATTAGAAATTAATGACAAAACAACCTACAATAACTTCATAAACACATGGAAATTAAATAATACTCTCCTAAATAACCAATGGGTCACAGAAGAAGTTAAAGAAGAAATTAAACAATATCTACAATTGAATGAAAATGCAAATACAAATTACTGGAACCTGTGGGATACAGTGAAAGCAGTCCTCAGAGGAAAATTTATAGCACTAAACTCCCACATCAGAAAAACAGAAAGAACACATATAAACAACCTAATGTTACACCTCAAACTTCTAGAAAAAGAAGAGCAAGTCAAGTTCAAAGCCCAAAGAAGGGAGGAAATTAAGATTAGAGCAGAAATTAATGCAATTGAAACTAAGAAAACAATACAAAGAATTAATGAATCAAAGAGTTGGTTCTTTGAAAGAGTAAATAAAATTGATAAACCCCTAGCAAACCTTATCAAGAAGAGGACAGAAAAAACTCAGATTCATGCAATAAGAAATGAAAAAGGTGAAATCACTGCAGACCTGGTGGAAATACAGAAGATCATCAACACCTACTTTGAAAACTTTTACTCACACAGATTCGATAACACAGAAGGAATGGACAGATTCCTAGAAACCTTTGAATTACCAAAGCTGAATCAAGAAGATGTAAAGCTGCTGAATAACCCAATTTCAGCTAAGGAAATTGAAAATGTAATTAGGACCCTACCAACAAAGAAAAGCCGAGACCCTGATGGATTCACTGCTGAATTCTACAAGAAATTTAGGGAAGACTTAATGCCAACACTCCTCAAACTCTTCAATGAAATCAAAAGGAAAGCAAGTCTGCCTAACTTATTCCTGGAAACAAGTATTACCCTAATGCCAAAATCAGAGAAAGAAAGAAAATTACAGACCAATCTCCCTAATGAACATAGATGCAAAAATCCTCAATAAAATACTGGCAAATAGAATACAGAAAGTTATCAGAAAGATTATACACCATGATCAAGTGGGATTCATCTCAGGAATGCAGGGATGGTTCGACATACACAAATCAATACATGTAATACACCATATCAACAGGGCCAAGGACAAGAACCACATGATCATCTCAATAGATGCAGAAAAAGCTTTTAACAAAATCCAACACCCATTCATGATAAAAACCCTACAGAAAATCTGAATAGATGATCTCTACCTCAACCTGATAAAAGTCATATATCATAAGCCAACAGCCAACATCTTACTAAATGGACAAAAACTGAAAACTTTCAAACTAAAATCAGGAACATGACAAGGATGTCCATTATCACCACTCCTATTCAATATAGCTCTGGAAATATTAGCCAGAGCAATTAGACAAGAGAAAGAAATAAAGGGAATAAGGATAGGAGAGGAAGAATTGAAATTATCATTATTTGCAGATGATATGATACTCTACATAGAAGACCCCCAAAAATTCATTAGAAGACTTCTAGAAGTAATAACCAAATTCAGTAATGTTGCTGGATACAAGGTGAACACTCAAAAATCAATAGCATTCCTGTACACAAACAACAAAGTCACTGAGAGAGAAATAAGGGAAACCACACCTTTCACTAAAACATCCAAAAAAATGAAATACTTATGAATCAATCTAACAAAGGAAGTAAAAGATCTATACAGTGAAAATTATGTTACTCTAAAGAAGTAATTGAAGAAGATCTCAGAAAATGGAAAGATATTCCCTGTTCATGGATAGGAAGAACAAACATCGTGAAAACGGCCATTCTCCCAAAATTATTATACAGATTTAATGCAATCCCAATCAAAATACCACTTGCCTACCTCACAGAACTAAATAAAACATTCCTCAAATTCACCTGGAACCAGAAAAGACCTAGAATAGCAAAGGCAATTCTGGACAACAAAGGGAAGGCAGGAGGCATCACAATCCCTGACTTGAAACTATACTACAAAGCTACTGTGATAAAGTCAGCATGGTACTGGAATCAAAACAGACCTGAAGATCAATGGAATAGCTTAGAAGATACAGCCACAACTACAAACACACTTAGCCACCTCATCTTTGACAAAGGGGCCAAACACGTTCATTGGAAGAAAGATAGCCTCTTTAACAAATGGTGCTGGAAAAATTAGCTTTCTATATGCCGTAAACTAAAACTAGATCCATGCCTATCACCATGCACTAAAATAAAGTCAAAATGGATGAAAGATCTGAATATTAAAACAGAGACACTAAACTTACTAGAAGACAGAGTAGGTAAAAATCTTGATGACAAGCCGGGCGTGGTGGCGCACGCCTTTAATCCCAGCACTCGGGAGGCTGAGGTAGGCGGAGCGTTGTGAGTTCGGGGCCAGCTTGGGCTGCAGCGTGAGCGTAAGGCCGGCCTGAGCTACATAGTGCGACCCTGCCTCAAAAAATCTGGGCTGGAAGTTTGGCTCAGTACCTTAAGCGCCTGCCCTGGCAGGCACGAGGTTGTGAGTTCAATCCCCGGTGCCACAAAAAAAAAAAAAAAAAAAAAAAAAAAAAAAAAAAAAAAAAAAAAAAAAAAAAAAAAAAAAAAAAAAAATCTTGATGACATAGGAGTAGGCAGACAGTTCATGAACAAAAATCAGATTGCACGGGAAACATTTCCCAGAATCAACACCTGGGATCTCATCTTACTAAAAAGTTTTTGCACATCAGAGAAAATCTCCAGCAGAGTGAAAAGAAAACCCACGAACTGGGAAAATATCTTAGCCAATTGTCCATCAGGCAAAGGACTTCTATCTAAAACATATAAAGAATTAAAAGAAATCAGGCCCCTAAAATTCAAGGACCCAATCCAAAAGTGGGCATCTGAGATGAATACACACTTCTCAGAGAAAGAAATACAAATGGCAAATAAATATATGAAAAAATGTTCAACATCAATGGTCATTCGGGAAACTCAAATTAAAACCACACTGAGATTTCCATCTCACTCCAGAAAGAATGGCCAAGATTAAAAAATCAAGCAACAACAAATGCTGGAGGGGGTGTGGGGAAAAAAGAACTCTTCTCCACTGTTGGTGGGTGTGTAGACTGATGCAACCACTGTGGAAGTCAGTGTGGAGATTCCTCAAGAAGCTAGGATTAGAGATCCCATTCAACCCAGCTATCCCTCTTCTGGGCATTTTCCCAGAAGAATTGAAAACATCATACCACAGTGATATCTGTGCACCCATGTTTATAGCAACCCGATTTGTAATAGCCAGATCTTGGAAACAACCCAAGTGCCCATCAAT